>JAXGGA010005823.1:0-74880 GCA_038373865.1 Uloborus plumipes
TTTTTGTTTTAGAAGCAAAAATTGGTAAAAAGGAAAGATGAAAAGTAATTACATCATCTAAAAGGTTTATCAAACAATGAAATTTTTAACTAAGATTTTTATAAAAAAGAAAATATTTAATTAGGTCCTCACATCATACCGGATAACCCTCACATCAATTCCGGATATTCCCCACATCAATACCGGATACTTAGCCGGATATCCTGCAAAAATCTTCCGGATATCCGTATCCGGGGCGGTCAGCCGGATCGGATATCCGGAAGTACCGGATACTTAAAATATCAGCCGGATAGGCCGGATACCGGATAGTTACCGGATATCCGGTCCATCCCTAGTTTAAATCAACGGTGTTCAAATAATAATATTATTTTTTACTTTTTAGAGCACTTGCCGATTGAAGTTCTGAAGTCGGTACATTTTTTTTTTCAAAAATATTTTTACTTTATTCTTTTTAGTGCAAGTGTACTTCAGAAATAAGATAATGTTTCCATTACGAAACTTCACCTAATTTTCTCAAGTAAATGCTCTATGAAATAAACTGTAAAAAAAAAAGAAACTATCAACGCGTCTAAAATTTTAAACGATTGACGCTAAAAACTAATCCTTGTTATTTTCTGGTATTTATTTGTGTAGGTACTAGTTTAATCAAAGTCATTTAAACATTAACTGCTTTCCAACTAATTTATATAGGGGCATTTCAAGGTATTTGTGACACTGGGGTGTCCGTAACAAAACTTTTTAAAAGTTTAAAATTTTTATATATATTGAAAAAATACATTCTAAAGTATATGAATATCATATAACACTTTATATTATGTTTGTAATTGCACTCAGAACATTGAAATGCAATTTTCACTGTTACGGACTCTACATTGAATTTTTCTTTAAATCTGGCTTAAACCGATTTTTAAGCCAAAACTGGTACTTGAGACAGATAAAGTAAAGGCTCACCTCTAATATAGCTAACAATTTTAATCAAAAAAGTGTGTTCTATAAAAAATTATGGATTGTAAAAATGATGACTGTAGAGTCCGTAACAATAATTAGAATAAAAGTTTAGTTTTTAAAGAAATATTCAATGGTAGGTTGGTTTTATTGGTTTTTATGGCGCAAGAGCCTCAAAAATATTCAATGTAGAGTCCGTAACAGTGAAAATTGCCTTTTCAATGTTCTGAGTGCAATTACAAACATAACATAAAGTGAACTATGAAAACAATATGATATTTAAAAACTTTAGAATGTACTTTTTAAATATATATAAAAATTTTAAACTTTTAAAAAGATTTGTTACGGACATCCCTATGTTACAAATACCGTGAAATGCCCCTATATCAAAGCAATATTAGTTTCTCGCGATAGAAATCTATCTATATACACTAGGTGGCCAAAAGTATCCGGACACTTTCAAAAATTCACATTTTTACATATAGCTCGAGAAATAAGTGATCAATTGTTCTTTAACTTTAGTCATACAAAATATAGGCTTCACCGAACATTTCCAAGTTGAAATTAAATTACCCTTGGAATTGGGGGGTCGACAAGAAGGGGGGTTGAAAGTAAAACCGCTTTTTGACCATAACTCTTTGAAAATAGCTCGGAATAAGCTATAAATTTCAGTAATTAATTAGCATACTATGTATAATGACTGTACAAATTTTTATGAACGTACCACTCTTACTTTCGAAGATATGAAACATTTTTTAAAAAATGGCAATTTTATTTGAAGGGTTTTTGCTCATAACACGCAGAGTTTTTTATCAAACCTTATCAAAACTTCAGGAAAAATGACAAAATACAAGAGAAAGAACATACTAAAACGGTAAATAAAAATATTAAAAATCCGATGAGATATGAACGTTAAAAGGAAATATTTTTTCACGGCGCATGCGCGAACGACAGAAATTTATAACTACAAAAATATTGTACTCTGATTTATACTTCATCTTATAAAAAAAGTTTCAGTTGAATATCATGAAAATTGAAAAGGATAGCGATCTAGTGAGCTGTATTTCATTCATTCGCAGACAATACATAAAAAGTGAGGGTCTGTCCACAAAGAGCTATTTTTAAATTAAAGGTTATTGCGTCATCGTTCAAAACCAAAGTTTCAGGGGATGTCCGGATACTTTTGGCCACCTACGTATAAGGTCTTTTTGGCCGAATAGGCGAAATGTGACTTCTATGCCGAATATAAATTTTCAAACTGTATACAATTTAACATTGAAGAAAATGCTCAATTGTTACCACACTATTTGTGGAGAACCCCTTGCCATTTATGTATTGTCTGCGAATGAATGAATTACAGCTCACTAGATCGCTGATATCTTTTTCAATTTTTACGATATTCAACTGGAACTTTTTTTATATATTTTTCTTCCAATTTTGAAGGGATAGAGTAATAGAGATAAGCCTTTAAACTTACAAGTTGATACAGTTTAACACATTTAAATATGAGTATTTTCCATCAAAAATTACAATTAACAATGAATTATCAATTCAAGGCTCACCTATTTCATTTTAGCATGAAATACGTTAAAAACAATTATTATTAGCTATGTTGTATTAAAAAGCACCCGGGCAACGCCGGGTAATAAGCTAATACTATATATACGTGAGCCGTTATCTGTTACCAGTATTAGATGAAGATAAAAATGCTAAAAAATGAATTCCATTGTGTAATTCAGAGGAGCCTTACATTCAAAATTGTCATCATTAATATTACTGTGATTACGATTTATATTTCCTTTGATATCTGCAGGATCTCGTTATTAAACTAGGACCATGAGACCATGGAACTAACTGAAAGGAAATCTCTTTCAAACAAAAAAATAATTTTTGAAGTAGGTCCAGGCGTCTTCGAGTAATCTTATAACATACAAAAAAAAAAAAAAAATCTCTGACGAATTGTATAACCTCCTACTTTGTTGAAGTCGGTTAAAAATAGTTTTTTAATGTAAAATTTGTTTAGCAGCGAGAAGAATGAATAAGCAAGAGTTGCAAGATTCCACTTGAACAAACAAGCACCAAACTCAGTTAATAAAAACACTGTAAAATAAAAAAAAGAAAGCGAAAAAAGAAAAAAAGATTATTCTGGAATTAAATACAGATTACTTGCTATTTAGGTATATTGTGAAAAACGAACGGTTTGCAGAAAACAAGAATTTTAATATAACAAGTAGAAAGATAACACAACATTAAAACATCGTAGCGGATTGAAACTAAAAAACGTGAAACGTAGTGATAGAAATTCAAAAGACTTAGAGTGTTGCCAAAACTGCTATAGCACAATAATGAAAGCAGAGCTGTTGCCAGATGCTCGACTTTCAACAAGGTACGCTATATGTATAGCTTTTGTTTCCTTTTTATTATAATAGTAATTATGTTGCGTTACAGTAATTACCACACCGTTATCAATGTCAACCTATTCTCAAAAGAAACATTCTTGTTCATGCTCTCACTAGAGTTTATGCTTCGTTTTAGACTTTTGAATAGTGAACTTAAACTTTAGACTTTCGATAAGAAAAGTGACCGCGGCGAAGAAAAAGGGCTCGCAGGATAACGCTAGATAAGATATAAAGATATATCAGTTTACTTTTCCATTCATTTATATGAGGTCCCTGAAAATGAATTACTGCCTTACATATTTTATCCCTTTTATTTTTATATTTCTGTTTTGCAGCAATATCGCTGTTTACTTGAGATTTAAGCTACCGGCAGCTCATCTACTTTGCACTGTTACCTTAAAATACCCCGAAGTTGGTTGAAGATTTTGTTCTGCTTCAGTGCTTAGTGTATACTAATAAAGACGGCAAAATGAACCCGTCAGACAAATCAAGTGACAAAGGGAACCCGTTAACTTTAGATCCGAAAACGCGGGAAATAAAAGGTTTTGAAATGCAAGATGAAGATCTACAACGGAAAATGTGCAATTATATCCTTTCCAATCGAGCTGTTGGACATACAAGTCATGAAGTGGAATTGAAAGACATGTTGAATAAGCATGATTATGAAGGGCTAAATGCAATAATGAAGAAGAGACTTACATTTGGAACTGCTGGAATACGTGGTAGAGTTGGCGTGGGATTTTCAACCATGAATAATGTAGTAATTGTTCAAACAACCCAGGGTATAGCAGCTTTGCTTGATAAAGAGGATAAAACAAAAGGAGTTGCAATTGGATATGATAATCGAAATAACAGTAAAGAGTTTGCTGAATTGACCGCCACTGTATTCCTGAAGCGAGGATTCGTAGTTCACTTTTTTTCTGGCATGGTACCGACTCCGTTTATACCGTTCACTGTTAAAAAGCTGAATTGCCTGCTTGGGATTATCATCACAGCCTCTCACAACCCGAAGCAAGATAACGGATATAAAGTGTATGGACCAAACAGTGCTCAGATTTTGCCCGAATTTGCTGATAGAATACAAAAAAGCATATTGGATAACCTTGAGGTGACTATTAGTAGCGCGGATAGATTGCTTATACATACATCTACTTCAGTACATGACCCCTTAGCTGACATGGATCATTTGTATTTTGAAGATTTAATTAGTTCGGTAAATACTAAGTGTATGTCACACACTGCAATAAAAATCACAACTACCGCCCTACATGGTGTAGGTCATTCATTCTTGAAAAAAGCTTTGCAAAAATCAGGATTTTATAGTTGGTTTCCTGTTCCGTCTCAAATGCGTCCAGATGGGGATTTTCCCACAGTGAAATTTCCGAACCCGGAAGAGAAAGAATGTCTGGCTCAGGCAATTGCCCTTTCTGATGAAAAGGGGTGTACCTTGATATTAGCTAATGATCCAGACGCTGATAGACTCGCTGTTGCTGAAAAACTTCATGACAAGAGCTGGCACATATATTCTGGAAATGAAATCGGGGCTTTACTTGGGTCGTGGCTGTGGCAAAAATGTCCTCCCGAAAAGAAGACCATTCCAAGCAACTGCTGCATGATATCCAGTACTGTATCATCAAAAATATTGAGGAGCATTGCAGAAAAGGAAGGATTTACCTTTTATGAAACTCTGACTGGATTTAAATTTATGGCAAACAAAGCTGCTGAGGCAGAAGAACGTGGATTGCACTTCGTGTTTGCTTTCGAAGAAGCAATTGGATTTATGTGCTCTACAAGTGTTATGGACAAAGATGGAATCAGAGCTGCCTTGTTGGTGTTTGAACTAGCCGCATACGCCGAGCGAGAAAATAAACTCCTGTATGATTTGTTGAAGGAGACCTACTTAACGTATGGCTATCATTTTGCATTAAACTCATATTTTATCTGTCCTGATCCTCAAAATGCAAGTAAGATGTGTAATAATCTTCGACATTGGAATGGAAAACGTGAAACGTATCCTGACCACTTAGATCTACCAAAGGATAGAGACGATATATCGTTCAAGTATGAAGTTGTCCATGTCAGGGATCTAACTACTGGATATGATTCGAGGACACCCGATAAGCTCAGCAGTCTGCCAACCGACTCATCTTCGCAAATGATCACTTTTTACTTCGGCAATGGAGCAGAAGCAACAATTAGAACGAGTGGAACTGAGCCAAAAGTGAAGTACTACACCGAAGCTATCCATCATGGTCCTGAAAGTGAATGGCAATCTTGCCGTGATATGCTTTCTTTGTTGGTAGAGTTAATGATTGAGCAATGGATGCAACCTCAGAAGTATCATTTACTCTCACGCCCTAAAGAAGCATAAAAGAAAAAGGATAAAGTAACTGAAAGTGTCCTTGCATTTACCACTATTTCTCTATGTAAGTTAGTATGCTTTCAATTTTTTAAAAAGAAAACGATATTCGCGCTTGAAACATATTTTGAACAGTAACGTAACTGGAGACGATCACAGCCTTTTTGATCTGTTTAATTCTAAATTGAGTTCATATGGTGAAAAAACAATTGTGTACCTAAAAGACTAGTCATGTTATGTATAAAAAAGTTCTTTTTTCTTCTCATTTTCATTTTAAATCTTTGCTTTTAGTATAAATGTTCTTTGGATGTAGGCTAAGAGACATAATACAGTGATTTAAGAAGTCCTTTTTGTTTGGGCACAATTATTTTCGTTTAATTTTTAAGTACTAAAAGTTTCCCTAATGATTGAAAGAGCAATGTCTGAGTTCATATCGCTATTTTAGAAAAAAATATTTTTCTGTTTTAAAATTGTTCGTGCACCTTAAATTTCTATCACGTTTTTCAATATTTATTTACGTATTTAAAATATCTAGTTAGTGCTTCACTTAAAAATAGAATTCTGTGTTATAGTACAGCATTTCTTAAATTGTGTTCCATTGTTCCATGAGGATTATACTTAAGGAATCCGCGGTACTTGCATTCTTTCTTTTGATGCATTTCAAATTAGTTCACTTAAAAATCAATTAACTCCTCTTCAAAACTAAAAAGAGAGAGAATAAATTGATGACAAAACTACTAGTTTGGCTTACCATTTACTAAGTTAGGTCTGAGTTTCCTTTCTGGGTAGCTACTATAAGGAATGAAATTACATTCTGTAACAAAAAAAAATCGACGTAAACTGGAAGGAATTGTCAGAATGAAACTAAATTTCATTCACACCTAAGGACAAGGTGTTGAGCAGGCCAGAAAATGTAACAATGTAGTGAAGGAAGATCTATACTTAGGGCCAGGCTCCACATCAGCAGAAAACCTACCGAAACCGAAAATCCAGGTACTTTCCATTTCCCTTTAAATTCAAAGTACCCGGATTTTCGGTTTCGGTTGGTTTTCAGATGATGTGGAGACAGGAACTTATTGTGCATTACCGATCGTTGTTTTCTTGAAAAATTGCTCCTGGAAGCCATGAAATAAGGACCAACTGGTGTGACTGAAGTATAGCAAGCCTCAAGGTGTGAATAAATATTAAGGGTGACCGCACATACACACATATATATGCATTTAATGCGACGGCACCCCATGAAATTTCTTCTACTGTACGTGCAGTGTTTCGCTAAAAACAAAGGCAGGATTAGGGCTTTCACGGATCGTCTTCAGCGATGTTTTTTTCTTGCAAAGCTTGACCTAAAAAAAAACAGATTGCGGATAGATTTCAATTAAAACATGTGCTGATATGGCTTTGAAGACAATCTCTGGCCCTGCTCCACATCAGCGTAAAACGCGACCGAAACCGAAAATCCGAGTACTTTCCATAGGAACACTATGTAATCCATTTTACGTATCTGCTTTATTTTTCTGCTTTACGTCAATGTGGCGCAGAGCCCTTATCCTCCTTTGATAATTGCAATACATATAGCATATCTTTGAATAATAAAGGAGTAGACTTCGTGAAGGCTATAACATCCTAGATTTTGTTGATTGTGTTGCTAACTGAAAATTATTTGAACGTATGAGGTAGTAATTGTAAAATAATGAAAGTCACCGGTTTTTTATTGAGCCTAAATAAAAAAAAATTAAGTATAAAAATTAATAGTAGATTTGGAGGGAAAAAATATACATATGATTTTCAGTGGAACGATCAATTTTATTTCCAATCTGTTTTGAGGAAGTTTTTAGAATCTTTCACCCTTTCCTTTCTCTTCTGCTCTAAATCTGAAAAACAAAGATTATGCATTAAATATGCAAAATCTGAAAAACAAATTAAGTTCAGTTGGACGATGTGAATTTTTGCAAATAACATGAACTAAAAAACGTAATTACTCTACATTTTTATGTACCAAATCACCAAAACGATAATGGAAGATTTCGCCGATTTTTCTTCAATAAACTTTATGAAGGAAAAAATTCTCTATTTTTCAGCAATAAACATTGTTCATAAATTTTTTTTCTCCCGAATTTCATAACAGCAATAACATGATACAGAGTTCTGCATATTCAACTCTCGTGTTTGGAGAGGGCGTTATGCAAGTTGTGAAGGGGATACGGTGGTGAAAGCGGTATAAACAGATGCAACGTCATGTGTTGTCGAGGAACAAATTTGAAATGGTGCTTTTTAATTTAAACTAAGCAGGAATTTTGGATTCTGTTCTAATTTGGCTGATAGGATGTTCAGCTAGAAAACATCTTCACGTTGTGAAGAGCGTTCAGGATTTTTTTTTTTTACATTTCTATCCGAAAATTGCTTTTTAGCTGCATGTTTAAATGCTAAGAACTTAGGAAATTCCTCAATGGACGCTTCTCAAGGGTGCTACAGTATTCAGCGTTCTAAAACAGCCTGAGCTCGAGCAGGTTGTGTTTTTTTTTTTTTTTTTCAGTTTAGACCTTATGATTGTGACTCTTAAGTTTGAGAGCCGAGCACCATTTTTTTTCTTACTCTGGTAAAGAATCACGTCTGTCAAATTGGAACCGAACATTAAATACATTCTGAGTAACATAAAAAAAAAAAAAAGATTCCGAATAAGCTCTTTTACAACACCAAGTTAAATTTTTGAGTCAATAGAGTTATTGCGCTAAAAGTTTATGAGAAATATCGTGTGACATCGGGAGATTTGTATCTAGGTTATGAAACGATCGTTTTAGACCAGTGGTGCTCAGCCTATACAAGCCGCATCCGGCCAGCGAAATTGATCTGTGTGTCCCGTTGTTTTGTTTAATGTTACAAATTGAAAAGCACGAGAACTGACAATGTCACAAATTTAGAGCTCAATATTCATATATTGGTCTTTGAAAAACATGCATTTAATAAAATAAGCATTAAGTAATGATAACATCAATTGAGATTATGTAATACTAGCAAAAATACCCGGCGTTGCCTGGGCTAATAATGATTTATAGAAACAATTCATACTCACCTTTGGTTTTTTTTTCCTGAACTCAAAACACACCAAATTTTGGATAACTTTTTTGGGATACCTAGGATAATTTTACTCCCCTCCCTACTTTATGAAAATACATTAAGTATTATTATGTCACTAATTTTTGTCTCAGAGAAATAGCCATCAAATGCTGAGATACTATTGCTGACCATAAAATGACGCTAACAGTTTTTGAACTCAATGATTTCGAAACTAATAGGGAACATTTGACAATTATTTGTGCAAAAACGCAAGTTAATGGTAATGTAGTCTTGTTTAAGGGTTTGATTAATTCAGTATGCAGATTACCTTACGTTTTGACATAATTTTAAAAAGGTTTTTATTGGATACATACGGAAATATGCCAACAAAAGAAAAAATCCCCAGAAAGTGCCAAATCAACGAAAACAAATTTGAGAAATGCCGAAAGGTTGTATTTAAAGCTCCATCAAATTGGAAATAATGAACCTAATTCATTTATTAGTTGTCAATCCCATCGAGCGATTACGTTACCGATATTCTAAAACATATTTACAAAACTCGCGAAAATAATTGTCGCAGTGAATAATTCTTACTACAGAAAATACTGTAGAATACAATTTATACTACAAAATAATATTTGCACGTTTCAAAGCACAATAAAAAAACACATTGCTTACACCACAAAATGTTTTGAATACAAATCATGGTAAAAGCTCGTTAGCGAGCGGGGGCGTGAGCGTCTCCAGTGTCTATGTAAAAGCAACGCCTCCTAAATACTAAATGCCTGAAACTTCCCGGTTTTTAGCACAGAGCAAGATTTCATTCTAGGTTCACGATACACTGCCATCTACCAGAGTTCTTCGAGAAAGAGAAATTAACGATTGGCTCATTTCTAAATTTAAATTTAAAAATCAACCAATCAAAAAATTTAACTCGAATATTGTTTGGATCCATCGCCAATAGCTGAAAAGTTCCCTTGGTTCACGATACACTGCCATCTACTGGAGTTCTTCCAAAAATTAACGATTGGTTCATTTCTGAATTTAAATTTAAAAATTAACCAATCGAAAAATAACAACGACATCATCGGATTGCCGCAAGGTGGCGTTTAATGTTGAACCCATCTCTACGGTAGCGAAGCAAATGTTATAGGCATTTAGGCAGGGATTCAAGTGAAACAGGCTATCGCAAACTGCAATCGCTACTGGAAATGAATTACATTAGAACGTTTCTTGATACTGGAAATGAATTACATTAGAACGTTCATCGTGACGTTTGCCTATGAAAAACGAGCTAGATAAAACGTCACAGCCTACTTGGCGAATAAGAGGAGATGGCCGACTGCTTGTGAGCTCTTATTGGCTCCGCTCGTAGTGACGTCAGTGCCAAGTTAAGCGGATGATAATGTAATTCACTTCCAGTAGCGATTGCATTCGAAGCGATCGCAGTGCTGTTTCACTTGAATCCCTGCCTTAGTATTTAGGAGGCGTTGGTAAAAGCCATGTATTAACCATGAAGCTGAAAAAAACTTTCTTTTTGATTTGACTTGAGAATAGCCTTGAAAACTTAATGCGAAAAGCGGAAATGATACACGCAATTCTAGCTATCGCCAGGGAGTTGAGATGATGCACTAAATATTGAATTAGTTTGTTGAAAGCCTTCGCGGGTTTATGCGAAAAATGTACCTTAAATTGGAATGAAAAAAGCGCTACCAATCGAACTTTTTCGAATATCGTTATAAACTATAGCCTATGTGTTATTCTGATGTATAAGCTACATTATGGTAAAAGTTTCATTAAAATCCATTCAGTAGTTTTTGCGTGAAAGAGGACAAACATCCATCCATCCATCCATCCAAACATCCAAACTTTCGCATTTATAATAGTAGTAAGATTCTTTCCTGTTAACTATTTTCCCACGTTGAAAAAAGAAAAAAAAAACATTTGAAATTTGATATGTGTTCTAACTGACGAGAATGATTTCAATATGGGGTGTAGTCCTCATGCATAAAAAAGTTGGGCACCGCTGCTTTAGATGATAGGAGGTGCAATATTAGAAAAAGTTTTCAACTAATTCTGTTACGCATTTGATCAGCATTTTTCATTTTGATTGTTATAGTCACATTTCTTTTGATTTTTGGCTCTTCACAGGGTTTGTCTCAAAAGTAATGAGCCTCGACTCGCACACCTTCATGGCCAGTTGGAAGTGGCAGAGGGAACTATTGATTTTGTCAGTGATATCTTGTTCAGTTGCCTACGTGCTCTCGAAGCGGTGGGACGTCATTTTTAGTAACCTCCCTCACAGAGCCTTGTCGGTGTTTAGGATGCAGAGAACTTTGGGGAACGCTGTACGAAGAAATTTTGCGCCAAACTCCAAAAGACGGCGAAGGAGACGTTTAAATGCTCACTCAGGCCTTCAAGGATTATTGCCTGTCGTTCTGGCTGTTCAAAAAGAGGCTCAAGTCGTTCAATGAAGGCAGGGAAGAAGTGGCCAATGATGCTCATTCTGAGCGTCCATCAACATCGCCAACGAAAGAAATGTCCTCGTGTGCGAGGTTTTCTGAAAAAAGACCACCAAATAAGTTTGTTTGATGTCAAAACAATCCAGAAAACAAATGCTCATCGAATTTTCAGATCTGGATAGCCCCCCCCCCCCCCCATGACAATGCGCCGAGTCGCACTTCCTTCGTTCTTGACTCTATCTGACCAGATTGGTGTTTAAACGGTGCCAGCATCCCTATTGCCTACGCAGACTTATTCTTGTTCCCAAGCGTGAAAAAAGAGCTCAAATAAAAAAATCTGGAGACCTTGGAAAACATTCAAATCACCATCACGAGGTGTCTTAACAACATTTTGAAAAGCGGCAGTTCTAGATGACCCAAGTTGCATGGAAAACACGTTGGTAAAAGTGTACAGACGCATAAGGAAGAAACTATTTTGAAGAGCAGTAAGTTGTATCACACGTTTCATAAAAATAAATCTTTTTTTTTTTTGAACCAAGGCTTTCGAGACAAACCGTGTAAAGTATTTTGCAAAAGATAAAGCTTTCTAAAAATAATGTTCGGTAAGCTGTCTAAAGGTTAAAAGTGGTAGCTTAATGTATGAATTTGAAAGAATTTACCTCGTTTTACGCAAGAAAACAATGTCATTTCTTTCAACATTTTGATTAGCTCCCGTTGAAAAGTTTCTGATGAAATTTCCTGGTTAAACCTGTCGCTCTCTGGTGATTTCCGGAAATCTGATTCATTAGCACCATTTTCATCGTGAATCTGAAAAGCGTATACGTAATTCAAATGTTAATGCAATCATGTACAGCTCAAATGTTCTTTCTAGCGAAGTACCACAGAAAAAAAAAACAGACAAAATGTACGTTCATTTTAGCCTGAGCTCATGATCTTAAAGCTTATAACTTTCCACTAAACTTTTGTACACTTAAAATTCATAATTAATTCTGAACGAAAAATCAGATTTCGGATTGGATTATTTTAGATTTTAATGGTGATCTTTATATGCTGTTTTACTTATAATTGACGGACTATTTTAGCGAACTTTTTCATGTTTATTTAATGTATTTTTTTTTATTTGGCAGAATAATTTACTTTTTAGAGGTTTCAAAGAAAATTTTGGTAGTTTATTTCGCATTTTAACGGAGCTTTTGGCCTGTTTAATGACTTGTTTTGTTTAAAAGCTTATTAAAAAGATAAAATAATGTATGATATCGCCAAACAAGCAAGGTCGAAACTTGCTTCTGTTTCAGAAAAGGATTATCTTCGAAAACGGAGGGAGCCAAAGTGCAATTTTTGTGCAAAAATTGGGGTACTTAGCAATTTTTTCGAAATATAACTGCCAAAAATGCAATATTTAGTAACTTAAGAGAGTGGTCATGACCCCCTCAACCCCCTGAACCTGCGCCTGCAAAAAATGTAATTTTTATACGACTTTTACCAAAATATGGCGATAATAAATAAAATGAAATGTAATCGCCGTGATTATAAATACAGCAAGTATAGTGCTTATAGCAAAAAACTACCCACACCATAACTCTTGGAAAGGTTGGTTTCTGTAAATTTTAATGGAATTTTTAATGTTTTTTTTTGGGGGTGGGGCGTATTTTTTTTCGGTGAACTTTTTCTATTCAAATGAAACTTTTGGAAACTCATGAGTCACCTTGGTTTTGGAAAACTCGACACGATCACGTCACTGTAATTCTGCCTCACGGCCTTTTCAAAGTATTCGTATGCAAAATACCTAACTCAAACAATTTTTTCTTAGGAGAAAATTCTCGCAGCTATACAAGTGAAACATTTCAGAAATTTAAAAGACAAACTGATTTCTTACATCGTAGTTTTTCCGTCGTTTGTGTTTCTTTGTGTGAGATTGATTTGTTTCATTCAAAAACATTGCAAATTCTTCTTCGGAGACTTCTTCCGGTATTGGTTCGAGCACATGAAATTTGTGACTTTTCAAACTGTTATTTAAGTTTATTCCATCTAGTAAATACTCGTGTAACAGCACATAATATTCATCTTCAGTTTCCACATTGACAATGTCTTGTTGAGATTCTTCTTCAATAAAATGTTGTGTGTCATTTTGTGATTGATTACCATTGCCTTCCACGAATTTCAGACCATTCATATCTGGTACTCGGTACTCCACCGTGAACGCATCTCTTTCTTCTGTGTTTTTTGGGTCTATTTCTGATTCGGATCGCTGATTGTTAAATGTGAAAATGCTATGCAAAATACGTTTCATACTGTGAGTTTAATAATCTAACTGAGCTAAATTTTACAGATATTGTGTGTTAGCTACTGTTTTGATGAGCTAGCCAGCGGGGATATTTCGATAGTTAAAATTATACCTTAGTTGCGAAGTTGTGGTCAATAGTTATTTATTCTGGTAAAACCAGCAAGGCTAAAATACATTGAACGTTTAGTCTTTGGAGTTAAAACATTTGATGACAGTCGAATTAGTCGGAATCTCAATTATCGAGATTTTCGCTAGTTTGAGCAAGTTACAAGTGACTTATACACAAAATACAATATGAACGGTTCTGCAAAACTGTTCTCCCAAAGATCAATGTAATCATATCTAATATTTGAAAAGAAATAATAATAAAAGAAAAATGAACTTTGACATCTTGAATTCAAATTATTTTTTCCTCAATCACGAGTTGCCATAGGACCGTACTCACATTTAGATATATTTCCTCATGTCTGAAGAAGTCCTAAAAGTGGCGCAATGTTATTTTCCACTCAAAATCACATCTTTTTTCCTATTCCAAAACAAAGTTAGCCTGTGCGAACATAAGAGCTAGTGACACATAATTAAGTTAAGGGCTATAAAAGTATAAAAAGGCTTAACTACAGGGGGACAAGGGGGGTGACTGCCCCCCCCCCCCAAATCCTAAAGTAAAGGAGTCTTACCCCTCACTTTTCACTATTGAAAAGTTATGATCGAGTGAAAAATGATTTTTTACTCAGTGGATTGATTAATTGAAAAAAGATTAAAGCTGAAAAATTCAAAACTTTGAACTTTCTTTATGATATTTCATGAGACTGAATGAAAAACAACCAGCTTGGTTGATTTTTGAGGCCATATTTTGCATTTTTTTAGAGATCATTTAATCAGCAATGTTAAATTCCAATACTATAGCCAAATTTATCAAAAATAATCTTTAAATTAGTTTAAAAAAATTAAAAAATGCACTTTTAGATGCACTTATAATGCGTCCCCCTCTCATCAGATGAAATCGACACGTAAAAAGTAAATAAACAAGAAAAGTTTTGTCAAACTTTTTAAAGAATGCAACTGTTATAGTTCTTCCGTAGAAAAATTCCTCAACCGTTTTCAAAAAAAAAAAATTAAAAGTACGAAGAACATCAAAACACATTTTATCAAAGAAAGAAAAAAAAAAAAAAAACTCGTTCGTTCATAAAATGTCTCGAATTTCATTTTTAATCCGTTGTCAGTTGTTAAATATAAATAAAGAATAAAATGCTCTCGTGAATGAAAATTTTTTTTACAAAAAAAAAAATCGTCTGCAAAAAAAAAAATAATAATAATAATACAAAAAGTAAATTAAATAGATGAAAAAAACAAAAAATTGTCTGCACAGTGTTTTTTTTTTTTTTTTTGAGCCTGCATTTCCGCCATGTTTGCGGAGTCGGAGTCGGAATCGAAGTCCTCACAGAACATTATTCAGAAAAGTACTTTACATACATTATTTATCAAAACCATTTTCTTACAAAGTTAGTTTGAAAGAAATCCGACTTTAAGTTCAGGATCAACATTCAACTTAAATTTCCCTGAAGGCGCTAATGTTATTTTTTTTTCCTGAACGGTTCAACATTGAACGAAAAATTGTTCAAATCAAAAAGCGAAATGTGAGAATAAGCCTCTCCGAGATCTTTAAATAAAAAAAAGTGTTTTCAATTCGGACTGTTCACTTAAAAGTTATTAGGTGGGGAAAGGTTGCTTGAACGGCTCAATGTTGAACGAAAAAATCTGGTATGGACCCCACACTACTTCCTTTTACGTGTTAATTTCTTAGTAGTTGCCTTAAGTGTTAAAAAAAGTGCTTGGAGTGAGCAAGGTAACGATTCAAATATTTACTCTCCTAATCTGCCACAAAACAATGCGAAAAATATTTTACTATGGTTAATTTTCTAACTATTGCTAATTTTAATATCATTCAGTGAATTTTTCGCAAAATATCGCCAATAGCGCCAAGTTGAACCCAAATTCAAAAAAACTTGGCGATATGTCGCCAAGTTGGCGTCAAACACTTGGCGACCAAAAGCTTGGTGACATGTCGCCGAGTGATCGCGCCAATTCATATCACTTGAGTCTGTATTGAAATTATCATTGATTTACCCCAAAAAAGGTGTAAAAGACCCTTTGGGAACATTCGAATGCAATCACAAGGGGAGGTGCACAACTAGACCCCCCTCAGAGCCTACATACCAAGCTAGAAGTTTCTACGGCATATAGTTTTTGAGTTATGCGACATACATACGCATATACGTACAAACAGACGTCACGAGAAAACTCGTCGTAATTTACTGGGGGGTGGTCGAAATTGATTTTTCGGCTGTTTGTATGCTGTTAGGTACATATGCACGTACTGATAGGTCGAAAAAACTACGCGACATTCATTCGGGGGTGAGCAAAGTCAAAATTTAGACCGAAATTTGAGTGAAATTTTTTTCGTGATCACAATACTTCCTTTACTACGTAAAAGGAAGTAAAAATGTTCAAATTGAAAATTTAAACACGGTAATGAAGTATCCTTGCTGAGATCCTTCGGAAAAAAAAAAAAAAAAAAGTTTAAATCGGACTGTTTACTCATAGGTTATTAGGGGTGACAGCTTGTTTGAAAAATTCAATGTTGAAAGAAAAATTGTTCAAATCGAAAATGTAAATACGTGAATGAAGTATCATTGATAAGATCTTTTCAACAAAAAAAAGTTTATTCAAATCGGACTGTTCACTAAAAAGTTAGCATTGCGGGACAGGTTGTTTGAACGGTTCGTAGTTGAACCAAAAATTGTTCAAATCGAAAAATAAAAATATAGGAAAAATCGAAAAATATGGGAATGGCACTTTGACAAGAGATTTAAATTTTTGGTGTCCACCTTTACCAGCTGAATCCTTCTAAAATTGTACACAGTACTTGCACAGAGTTCCATCGAATTTTTGTGCATTCCAGCCGAGAAAAGTGATTCATCCACTGGCTTTGAAGCCGTAGATTTCTTTTCTCTCTTACTGGGAGTTTTAACCCTACACTGCATAGCGTTGCCAATTGGATACATGGACTATTTCTCCTTATGACCATGCAACTCAAGCATAAGAAGCAAGTATTAGGTATCTTTAAAGCAAATATAACCATCTATCCTCAAAATAAATTTTTACTTCATTTTACGTAGTAAAGGAAGTATTGTGATTGCAAAAAAAAATCCCTCACATTTGAGTCTAAATTTTGATTTTGCTCACCCCCGAATGAAAATTCCTTAGTTTTTTTGACCTGTCAGCACGTGCATATGTACCTACCAACATATAAGCAGCCGAAAATATTTTTCAACCACCCCCGAGTTAATTACGACGAGTTTTCTCGTGACGTCTGTATGTACGTGTGTGCGTATGTATGTATGTGGGTCGCATAACTCAAAATCTGTATGTCGTAGAAGCTTCTAGCTTGGTATGTTTAGGCTCTGAGGATGGTCTAGTTGTGCACTTCCTCTTGTGGTTGCATTTGAATGTTCCCAAGGGGGTGTTTTACCCCTTTTTTGGGGTAAATCAGTGTTAATTTCAATGCAGACACAAGTGATATGAATTGGCGCGACCACTTGGCGATATGTCGCCAAGCTTTTGGTCACCAAGTGTTTGACGCAAACTTGGCGACAAATTTGGCGAAAAAATTATTTTTTGAACTTGGGTTCAACTTGGCGCTATTGGCGATATTTTGCGAGAAATTCACTGAATGATATTAAAATCAGCAATATTTAGAAAACTAGCGGTACCTGCACGGCTTTGCCCGTGGTATAAAATTAAAAGTTCATTGATAAAATAATTGATATATCAGAAAAAATGCTCTATTGTAGTTTTATTCAACTATAATTCCTTCAAAGTATGATATAAAGATCTGATATGGACCCCACACTACTTAATTTTACGTGTAAATTTCTTAGTAGATGCCTTGTGCTAAAATAGTGCTTGGAGTGAGCAAGATAACAATTCAACCATTTGTATCCCTAGTTTGCTACGAAACAATGCAAAAACAAAAAATGTTTTACAATGATTAATCTCCTAAATATCGTCGATTTTAACATCATTCAGTGGATTTTTCGCAAAAAATCGCCAACAGCGCCAAATTGAACCTAAATCAAAAAAAAAAAAAAAAAAAATTCGCCAAATTGGCGTCAAACACTTGGCGATCAAAAGCTTGGCGATAGATCGCCAAGTGGTCGCGCCAATTCATATCACTTTTGTTAACCAATTCATATCACCTTGCATTGAAAACACTGATTTACCCGATAAATGGGGTAAAACACCCCCTTGGAACATTCAAATGCAACCCCAAGGGGAGATGCACAAAAATAAGCCAAAAGAGAAAATAAGAACAATTTTGTTGATAACAGAAACCAACAGAAATCTTACCAAAGTTTAAAAGAAGAAAGTTTTCTTTCCTAGCTTAAAAAACAAAACAATACATTTTCAGAAATGAAACACTTTAAAAAGAACGATGCAATATCGCAATTGATACGATATTTGGTTAATATGTGCTTTAGGTACCTTTTTTCCCTAAATGGGCGATAGACGCGCCAAGCGTGGTAACCCTGGCTATTTTGCGTTGTTGACTTTTTGAAAACGCGCCAAGCAGGGTCCCAAAGCATCTTCACCTGGAAAAAGACAGGGTTGCCAGAGAATTGGAACAAAAAAATAATACGTCTCCTCTAAAAAAAATATTACAAAATACTACTGTTTCCAAACGTTGCCAAAATCAATGTTGCTAAAATGCGAAATCTATGAAAATGAAAAAAAAAAAAAAAAACCCGTCAAATCTTTTAATTAAGTCATTAGCATATTGGAAACAGGGTTGCCAGAAAAATACTACGCTCCTTATTTGGGCCGAAAAAATACTACGTCTGGCAACGCTGGAAAAATAACGAAACAAAAATAAGTATGAACACGTAACCATGGTAACAACATGAAAAGTTGATTTCCGTTGATTAAATAATACATTTCATCTCTCTTTTCAAACAAATTTTATTCTAGAGCTCAACCATTTTAGAATCGTTTGGCTTGCTTTACTGAAGGTAAGCCTTGAATTCCGGGATTCTAAAAACAATTGCTACAGCTGTCCTGTTGATCGTAGAAACTTCGAAAAAAACTTCATTTTGTGCAGAAAATTTCAAGCTTTCGAATGACATAAGACTTGAAAATATGTATGAAATATTTCTTCCCTATTTTATCGAATTTCCGCTAAGAATTCGAATAGAAAAAGAACGAAATGGAATTTTCGAAAAATCGCTTCGAGGTGCAAAACTACATGCTACAAACTAATTTTGTGCCAAGTGGCATGAAAATCGACCGAACGGTTTTGGCGCTACGCGCGTAACAGACAGACAGAAAGAAAGACAGACCCACCTTCAGCTTTATTATTAGTAGAGATTAACCATTGCAAAATATTTTTTGCATTGTTTCGTGGCAGATTAGGGGAGTAAATATTTTAATTGTTACCTTGCTCACTCCAAGCACTTTTTTTAACACTTAAGGCAACTAGTAAGAAATTTACACGTAAAAGGAAGTAGTGTGGGGTCCATACCAGATTTTTTAAAAATGTGTTCCAATGTTTTTTCATTACACTAAAGAGCCTATATATAACTTTCAAAGAAAAAAATATCATGCAGTGTTAGGGTTAATTTGCTTTCAGGAACCCAAGTACTTTGAAGTAACTTGGTTTCCTGGTCAATATTTTCGCTGGAAACATAGACAAAGTTTCCTATATCAAAATTAAGGTAATTCTCAATAATTATGCTCATGATTCCCTGATTCTTCCTCATTTGTAGTACAAATATTGGCTACACTACCTTCAGTTTCTTCACTTGCAATGTTGGTTAATTTTGGAATCTGGGTCAAAAAATTCTTAAGGGAGAGCTGAAATCCTAGACTTGAAGCCATATTTTATCTTTTCCTATAGATAAATAAAGATTATTAAAAATTTATCGCAAATTCAAACTTCGTCACTGTCTTTGTTCGAAACAGACCTGATTATGAGTGTCTTTAATTAGGTCTTTGTTGGAATTTAACTGCCGAAGGTATAAATTAATTAATTATAAAATAAGAATGTATTAGAATTTTGAAGAGAAAATATACTTGCACATTAAAAATATTAACACCAATCAAAAGAATGAATTTTTATGCATGTGATGGAATTTTTTGGGGGCTTCCAAGACATGTGGAACTGGAGTTGTTACTTTTTTAGAACATTTTGAATGCAATTTCAAACATTTAGTCATGTGATTAGTAACAATTTTATTGTCCACAGACAAAGACAGAAAGCGTGGGATTAAATTTTTTTGCTGCTTTTTTCAATTTGTTAACAAATAAATTAATACATACTAGTAGACTAAGATTCAAGTTAGATAAAATTAAGTGGATTAATATCCAAGGCTAATTTAATCCAAACTTATTCAGTCTGGACTTGACTAAATTAGATTGCTTTTTAACAGAATTAAGATAAAAGTATTCTAATTGAAAGCAGGTTTGTGATTCAAAAAAGCAGTCAGGAAAATGCAGCTGTGCCCTCTCCTGGCTTTGAAATATCACTGTATTTACACATATGTGGGAGTGGTTTTTGTTTTTTTTCAAAAAAAAAAAAAAAAAAAGGATATACCTCCTGTAAAAAATTTGAAATCATTGGCCTGATTGAAAGTAATCTAGGGTAGGTAGGTTCAATGTGATTTACTTCAGTTCAGCTTTAATTACTGCTAAAACAACAAATGAATGAGTGGGAAAAAGCAAAGTTAATGAAAAAATGCAGCACATTTATTCATTCACTCATAAGTCTGTTATTGGATGCCCCATTTGTACTTGCATCTGTATTTGACTGAGAAAATGATTGAGCAACTGTGTGTGAACGAATGATTAACTAAATTACAGAATTTATTCAATAAGTGATTAGATGAAAAATCAAACTTTGAGTGAACTTACATATGATCAATTTATGTATTTGAGTAAATTAATGAATGAATGAGTGAATAAACAAATATATGATTAATTGATTGAATAAATAAAAGATTGATTGTCAAAAGATGGATTGATTTAATGAATGAATGACAGAGCGAATCAATGAGCAAAAGATTGATCATTCAAATGACTGATTAAATGAACGAATAATTGCTGTTCTAACAAACAACTGGTTCATTAATCAGTCAATTGCATTCATTTAATCATTTAAAGCTATCAATCAAACAATTATCCAACCGCTAATTATTAATACATTCATACAATCAGTTATTCTATTTATTTGACTAAATGAATGAATTGCTTGGTCTAACAAACAATCAGTTCATTAATCAGACAATTGTATTCCTTTAATCATTGAAACCTATCAATCAAACACTTATCCAACGAATAATTATTGATTCGTTCATACAATCAGTTATGAAAAAGGGCTCCTTTGTAACACTCAAACATGTTGCTGCAATCTTTACTACCACACTGAAACACGCACTGAAAAAATGTGAACTTGTTTAAGACAAGAATCAAATTCAACTTTATATTTGTTTTATTTATTTAAAAAATATATTTTTCACAGAAAGTTCACACATGAGTATAAAACATTTTTTAACAGATAAAACAAGACTATTATTTAATTATGAACAATAAAATATATACATAAGTTTAATGAAGTTGAGATGCTATGTAGTTGCTGAATAAATTTTGAAGCCTCCAAGCATAGCATCCACCACTGCTAAAAGTTTTTATTTTTAGCATTCAAGAAGAAAGTCTTCTCCTGAAGACGAAGCTCTTTCAGGCTTTGAGATACTTCTTAGTCATAGGGAAGTTCAAATTGTGCACTGTTCATGGAGTTGAAATGTAACTAAGCATTTAATGCTGAGTGCCATTCAGCCAAGTGCATAACAACATAAAAAGATCTGTACTTTTTAATAAAATGTATCTATTTATGCTACCTTTTTTCTTGTTCATTCTTCAGTGGCTTTCGTAGAGCATCATACAAACGTTTGGCCTGAAAATAAAAAATTCTACATATTTATCTTAACTTTGATTAGCTTGCATTATAAATAAGAGAGATAAAAGAGGTACATCAATTGAATCAAGTTATAGTACACAAGTTTTGTACAAAATGAAAATGAAACGAAATTTTACCATAGTAGGAAAGATGCAAACACAGAAACACAGGGCTAGAAAGCATAATGTAACAGTATTTGAAGAACACAAAAATAAAACCTGTACATGAACTTTTTTTAGCTTAACTTTAAGTTTGAGACTTGCTTAACAAAATGAAACATTTTTATATTCAAAATTCAAAGTAGAAAAGGAAAATACCTTTATATTTTATGCCGCAAGAAGGATCAGCTTTCAGCACGTCAACATTGGTTATTTTGTTTGTGAATAACCTTTTAAATATAGTCCATGCTGCCATTTACATGAAAACAACAAAATTAGACTTTTTAACACAGTTCACTAGTTTTAAGATATTTTTGACCCAAAGAATATTTTCTACAAATTTTTAATCAAAGTACTTAATAAGGTACATCTGGTATGAAGAGGTTCAGGGAAAAAGAAAAAAAAAACACCAGTAAAAATCAATCTAAAAAATTATATAGAGAAAATCAACAGGGTGGAGGCCTTGAGCTCTTAGGACAGTAGTTTCCAACCCCTAAATGACGGGCCTGGCTATTAGAGCCTATTTTTGATAATGCCAGAAAAAGTTTGATTTTGGAGATTTTCTCCCGAAAATTTCGAAATCGAAGTTTAAAAACAAAATTTTAGACAAGTTTTAATGATTGGGGGAAGGGCACTCCCCTGGAAAATGTTTGAAATTTAAGCCTTAAAATACAAATTGTAAGTTATTTTAGATGATGGAGAATATTGTTCAGAGAGTCTTCCCAGGACTTTTTAAAATTTAAGTCCTAAAAACGCAATTTTAGACTATCTTTTACTATGTGGGGAGAGGGACAGCAAGCCTTGGATTTCTTTCCTAAAATCCTTATTGTTGGCTCGGGACCAGGGCCTGATTAAGATATCACGGGGCCCTAGGCTAAATATTTTTTTTTGGACCCCCCATAATGAATCTTTTCAATTTTAAGCATGGGATAAAACAAATTTAGGCATTGACTACAATAATTTTAGCCAGTTGGGGCCCCCTAAATTGTGGGGGCTCTAGGCCGTGGCCCAGTTGGCATATTTAGTAATCAGGCCTTGCTCGGGACTCTTCTCTGGATTGTTCTCAAAATTAACTCTTAATGATATTTTTTATTCTTTGCTACTCTTCCTTTACTTCTCTTGTGTGAATTCAATAGTCTACTTCACTACTGTTTGTCAAAAAATTAGTAAAAAAATCCCTTTGAAAAGTCTTCTTTATTTCACTCAAAAATTTTCATTGAAAAGAAAAAAATTATACTATTTGAGTAGTATAAAGTGTCATGGTACTCAGAATTGGTATTAAAATCTTATGCAAATATGAAATCCCTTAATGCCAAACATATATCACACTAGCAAAAATACCCGGCGTTGCCTGGGCCAGTAAAAATACTGAGAAACAATTTATAATCGCCTTTTTTTCCCTAAACTAAAAGAACTCAAAATGTACCACTTTGACGATTAAAAATGTCGCTAAATTTGCGGTAACTGTTTTGGGATACCTAGGATAATTTTGCTCCCCTCCCTACTTTATGAAAATATGCTTAAGTATTATTAAGTCAGTAATTTTTATCAAAGAAAAATTGTCATTTAATGCTGAGAAAATATTGCTGACCATGAAATGACGCTAAAAGTTTTTGTCCTAAGTCATTTCGAAATTAGTAGGCAGCATTTGACAATTATTTGTGCAAAAAACACAAATTACTGGTAATTTTAGTTTTTGGGTTTGATTAATTTCGTATGCGGAATACTTAACGTTTGACGTAAGTTTTAAAAGTTTTTTAATGACTACGTACGGGATCGTCAAAAAAAAAAAAAAAAACCCTGAACTTTTCTTCAACTGCGGGAGTATTAACTCGATGATTAAGATTTTGGCACAGTCTACAAATATCAGACAACAATGGTTTTATTTTAGTTATTTTGTACAAGAAGTAAAGTATTATTACATAGTTTTTGGCGCCAAAACTGGCGTCAGTTGAAAAAATGGATGAATCCTAGTTTAAGGTCCGGCGATAAATTATTAAATCTGGCAACCACAGAATCATCATTGAATGATTGGATTGTTTGGGGATTTTAAGCTAAATGATTGCAACCTTAAGCTACAGTTTGAAAAAAATCGCCAAACCCTAAAGTAGGATTTTACCGAAAAAATTACCCATAATCTTAGTTATTAGAATATTCTTGCAACAAATTCGGCAAGATACCTGTTCGATTGGTTTCTAAGTGACCAATTGTAAGTACCCGGCGAGTCAGCGCAAACAAATTTTTAAAAATACCGTAAAGTTGTATTTAAAGTTCCATTAAATTGGAAAATAATCAACCCAATCCATTTATTAGTTGCTAATCTCTTCAAGCGATTACATTACCGATACTCTAAAACACATACTGTCGGCCCCGCGCAAACGAATACTGTCGGTTCCAAGAAATATTTGATTAAGCGGAGAATTCGATTAAGCGGAATCTTTAGCATTGCGTCTATATGGCATGGGAAATATTCAATTCCAGGAAACTTGTGAAACTAATTGATACAGTGAACAATTTACTAATAAAGGAATACAATTTATTCTAAAAAAATAATATTTTCACGCAGCAATGCACATTAAGAAACACATTGCTAAAGGATAAATATTCTACTTACAGAACTAAAACTACAAAACGTTTTAAATACAAATCATGGTTAAAAGCCTGGATATTCCCCATGAAGCTGGAAAAAAACCCTTCATGATTTGACTTGAGAAAAGCCTTGAACATTAAATACGGAAAGAAGAAATGATGCCCGCAATTTTAGCTTTTGACAGGGAGTTGAGATGATACACTAAATACTGAATTAGTTTGGTCAATGCCTTTTGGATTAATGAGAAATATGTACCTTAATTTGGAATGGAAAAGGCGCTATCGATCGAACTTTCTTGAATATCGTTATAAATTATAGCCTATGTGTTATTCTGATGTATAAGCTACATTATGGTAAAAGTTTCATCAAAATCCATTCAGTAGTTTCAGCGTGAAAGAGGAACAAACACACATCCATACATCCATCCATACAAACTTTCACATATATAATAGTAGTAAGATTCAGCAACAGAAGTGATGCAACTCAAATAAATAAATAAAAAAATAAAAAAATGAATAAATAAAAATAAAAAAGCAAATAATAATAATAATAACATAGCAATTACTGATTTAATACTTAATTTAAAAATACTCACTTTAAGTGGACCAAGACCAGGACACATTGCCAAATCTTCTACTGATGCCTGTATTATACCTTTCAATGTCTAAAACAAGAACATAAAATATCAGGAATCCCAGGAATTAACCTACAGGTTCATCATCAGAAATAGTATCTTTTCAAAGTATACAGAAGTAATTTCTAACTTTAAATTAAAACTGAATATTTTTAATCTAAGCTTATTATAAAAAAATGCTAAAAAATCTAACAGAAGCACTTCATAAATATCTGCCTTCTGTCTACTCACAGTTGTTATAGCATTGGCAAATATCTAGTTAACCCATTAAACGCCGCTATATGAACCACATTGAAAAATTTTTACTTTTGACTTGTTTTGAGGAGCAATACATATCTTTAATCATATATAGCTCAAATTTTTCGAAAATATTTATTTAGTCAAGAGATATGGTATGGTCCCAAAATGGGAGACTTGGCGCTTAGTGGGGATAACATAAATATCTCTGCTACAATAGTGATGCTTGAATAAAATCTGACTAAATCTAGTTTAAAAATCTAAAAATCATTTTTATGCAGTTAACAAAGTTATTTATTGATACTAAAAGATTTTTTTTTATTATTAAGTTTGTAAATTATTCAATATATATAAAAGTTTCAAAATAGAGATTTTGTAAACTTTCTCACTTACTAAACATATTTTTTGTATGAAAAGAAATTATCACCAAGAATTTCTCACCTTTTTGTCTGAAGCTTTAGGATTGTCATATACCATACAGAAGTGATAGGTTATTTTCATTAATTATGCCGAGGCATAATTAATGAAACTAATAGAGCAAAGATATTCAGGGTTCAAGCCAGGCTAAATGACGATGACTAGTCCTAGACTTTTATAAAACGGAACTAAGAAATTTTTAAGTAGCGCAACGTTACATTTATTTCCTCATAGCAATCCTTTTTTTTTTTTTGTAAAGTCTACTTCACAACATGTTTGAGAAAATGATGTACAATTCATAATATCGAAATGTTTTTAGAAAAAATGGTCTGTATGATTGACGTCGATGTATTAGCGACAGATCTAGTTCCTCCGATGTCATAACGAAAATTGCAATAAATTCTAAAATGCGAATTGAGACTTATTCCATTATATGTAATCTAGGCAATTATCATTAAGGCTTTCCCTCTCAATTGTCTGATCAGAATCTGGCGAGTGACAACAAATGACACTGTACTCATTTGCTGGAAATGCATTACAATTTGTGTTCGCCATATTGTTCAAAGCTTGCTGCTAAGTCAAAAATTTTAACAGTTTTAATTTCAAGAAATGTTCTGTTTTAAAATTGAAAAAGTTTCTGTTTTAAAATTGAACCTCCTTTACTGAATGCCACTTGCTATGGCTTTGGGAAAGTGCTCCTCAGGGGAACTCACAAAGGACAAGAAAAGGGGCTGGATAGTGCCTACTTCAGCATTAAAATTTTTAGGAGAGAGGGGGAGGGCGTTATTTTTTGAATGATTGAAATATCATTCTAGTGGACGTCTAATCCCCCCTTGGAGGAGGTGCACCATTGTCCTTATGGAGGATTGGTCACCGCTGTTTACCTAGAACATTCTTCAGAACGAATGGAATGTCACCTGTACTGATAAAAGCACCTGATTTTGAACAACAAAAGAGAGCTTACTTTGTTCTAATACAAAGGGGTTGACCTTCAACAGTAAATAACAGAGAGGGGAGTGTTTATTCATGCAAAATGGGGGAGGACTTAACTCTGCCACTCGTGACATTTACTGCTAATCAGAAAGCGCCAAGTCTCCCATTTTGGGACCTGTGTAAATAAACAGCTATAAAACTTGTTTAAATTAAATTTCTTGACCCCTGTTTGTTATGACTTGAAAAAAGATGTCTTATGATTTATATTCCATGTTTTTAAACTTCTGCGTTCGATTTTCTTATTTTTAAGGATTTTTTTGCCTTATGAAGTAAATACAAGCTTTTTTGCTAAAATTAAACTATTTTTAAAAAATATAATTTACATTACAAACTTTTTGAAAAAAATACCAGTTAAGTTAGGGACTTTGCTATTCAATTAAAAATATTTTCAAAATATTTATCTTTATTACTTACCGAGGAAAAAATCTTAATCAAAGGTTCCCAAAATGGGAGACTTGGCGCTTAATGGGTTAAGACAAGTCTATATGAATGAGGGGGGGGGGAGGTAAAAATTTTGTGCGCATTCACTTATTTCAATAAGACTCCGCTTAATTTAGAGGCTAACTCACATCTGCAAAAGCTGATGTCCCTGAAAACTAATGGATCCCTCCATTTCCACTTCTAAACTATGATTGGCGCAAACCTAACCTGGCAGCATTTTGAAGGCTATGCAGATCCTAATCGTAGTATTATGACGCTGCCCGTTTAGGTTTGCCCTAACTATAGATGTTTGCCTTTCCATATCATCAGTAGTCAGACAGTGAAAATATTTTCTTCAAAGTATGTCCAGGGTTGGGGCTTTAGACGTCTGAAACAGGTTTTGTGCAGGACAGATGGTTCTTACCGTCCAAAACTATCTGAAAATGTCTTAAACTGTTCAAAAGTATACTAAAACTGAAAGGATCTAATGTAATCAATATGTATTAATTGCAACATTAGTAATAAATATAAATACTGAACAGTTTTAATTTATCAATATTTGATAATATTATTCTTAGAAAAGTTAATACTGTTGGCCCCTCTTAAACGAGTACAGTCGGTTCCCAGAAATATTATTCTATTAAGCGTGGTATTTGTTTAAGTGGGGATCTTTAACATTGTGTCTACAGCATGGGGAATATTTGGTTCAGGGACGTTTTATTCGTATAAGCGGGTTATTCGTTTATCTGTTGCCCCATTAAGCGAGACCGACAGTACTATGAAAAGTATTTTAAGTAAAAAAGTAAACTTACTAGTTCCACTGTGATTTTAAATTTCCTTATGTAAAAGTTGATAATGTTATGAAAAGAAACTTGCATAACTACCGAAGTAACTTTCAGTTTAATTCATAATTTAAAAGAATGCTTTTAAATGTGTAATATTTGGAAGAGAAAATAGGTTAACTTTTTTTAATGGTTTTTGCTTGATATTGCTTACATGATGTTTAAACAAAAAATTAATTAATTAATTAATACATAAATAAATAAATAAATAAATCTTTAAATCCTACTTCAATGAATAGAAAATATATAAGCAGTTACATTTTAAAACTAGTAAAATGCAATTTTTTATTTATACTTTTCATAATGTGTTCTGTAAACTACAATAAACTTTCGATATTTTCAGTTAAAAACTGTCATTTATTGCAGTTAAGTAAATTATAACATTATATTTTCAACACTCCTATTTTCATATCTGTAACAAAAGTTTGGATAGTTAAATTCATGAGTAGTAATTGAAATTTCAAATACAAATTTGTAACTCTTATGTTAGTAGATTAGAATTAGGGATGGACCGGATAGTGATTTTGCCGGATACCGGATATCCGGTGGCTCATCACCCGCCGGATACCGAATATCCGGAATGCCCAATTGTAATACCGGATTGTAATACCAATTGTAATAATTAATTACCGGATTGTAATTAATTATTACAATTGGTAATTGATTATTGTAATTAATTATTAATTATTACAATTGTACAAATTATTAATTGTAATTAATTATTACAATTAATTATTACCAATTAATTATTACAAACCGGATTGTAATACCAATTGTGTAATACCGGATATCCTGCGGATATCCGGTATTACAATTACATTGCATGTTCGCTTATTTTTATATAATGCAGCTTGAAAACAATAAATCAGTTGTTTCTCGCATCATTTCTTTAAGAACATGTTAAATACATTTAAAATAATTTTTAAAGCCTCTATTTTATTGTACAGGAATAGCGCTACATATGAAATGAAACACTAGCATATTGTGATTTCTTTCTAAATTATGTATTTTTATCAAAAGTAACAAAACTTTAAAAGATAGAATTAAATATTTCTGTATGTACTCAAAGTTTAAACGTTTAATTATTCTTAGTTTAAATTTTAAAGCTTTTCTGTTTCAATATTATTTTAATAAGTTTCTATGTAAATGATATAGTTATTAAATATTTCACCAATATTATATCCACGATAATTGATTTACAAAAAAAGAAAGACAAAAAGAAAAAAAAAACTAAGCTCAGATAAACATTTTTTTTTTTTTAATTAATACATATTTTATTAGAATTTTATGAATTTAAACTTCATTACAAAGTAACACATTTTCTTACTTTTAATTTTGCAATAATATAAAGCAAAATTTTGCTTTGAAATTCTTTTTTTTAAAGAATAATATGCATGTAATTTTTCTAACATACAAGTTAAAGAAGAAAATATTAAAACAGGACCAGTGTGTTAAGAAATTATAATAACAATAAACTTATACTCAAATAATCAATTAAAAATGTTATATAACTCCAAAAAACAAAGGTACATATTTTCTGAAGATTCAAATCACCAGCTTATATATATTTTTAAGAGTTATGCTAAAGTTGTTAACTTTTTAAAAACAAATGATTAAACTTATACTTAAATGATCAACTTGAACTTTTACTTTAGTTCCAAAAATTTAAGATACATTCTTAAAAGTAGCAAATTATCATTTTAAATACATTAAGAGTCATGCTAAACACATTCACTTTTTAAAAAAAAATTAATAAACTAATTCTTAAACAATAACCTCGAAATTCAACTTCATTTTGAAAAAATAAAGATACATTCTTAGATGCAAATGTTATATTTATGGGTTATTCCAGCCAAACTGGTACAAATCATGTCTGAAATTGTCGAGATAAGTTTATCAAATGAAGTAATTTTCGCCAACTAATCGTTGTTTTAAAAATTATTCTCTGTGTTGTTGTTGTTACATGCCCCTGTTGGTCAGCAGAGCTAGACCAGGTCCATGAAGGATGGGGTAACGATACGGCTTGGGCTTCCGTTTTTAAGAGCACCCTTTTAGGTGTAAGACCGATTTTATGCTCAACACACATGCCATTTGCCATAAGGACCCTTTCATAGGGTAGGCATTCATTCATAACTCACTTTCACACACACACAGAAAGGACAATGACATGAGCAGGGGCGCCCCGAGCTTAAATTTTTGGGAGGGGGAAAATTCTCAATTTGCCGAATGGAACTTCAAAATGTGCCGAATGAAAAAAATACGAGTATGTACACAAACTTACTACCATTACTTTGTGAGAAAAGACGATGGGTGTAACTTAAAAAAAGAAAAAAAAACAAGAACTTCGATAACTAACAACGGGGTTGTGTGCTGAATCGCCAAAGCGATTGATTGGATTTCTTATATATATATTATACAGATTAAAACATATTGACTGCAAGACACAGTGGCTTACTCAGGGGGTGGGCTGACAGGCCTGCAGCCCCCTCCAAAATTTTCAAAACGAATTTTAATAATGTAAGCCACTGGCAAGACAGATTATAAAATATTGCATATCAGTAGCTTATTTTTCAATGGCGAATCAACGAAATTATATAACGGGACTTTTTTTTCAACACTATTTCTTCATATATTACATGCATAATTTATTGAAAATGATGAAAACTAATTTTATTAAATTCTAAAAAAAAAGCATAATGTCTGAAAAAAAATTTGAACAAAGATTAAAATTAATTTATGGCTAAAATTTTTTCCAAAGGTATGACGACTTTTAACGCAGAAATTAATTTGTTTCTAGTTATTGAGATCGGTGGCGGATTTACCAAGTCCCACATGTCACAACTGTGACACAAGAGCCCGGAAAGGAATTTAAACTGCACATGAAAAATTTTCACGTTAAACAATGGGCTCCCAAAATGTATTGCAGCAGGCTCTCAAGTGTGGGAGTCCTATGGCCATTGATTTAAATCAGTGAGTAAAAAATGCATTGAAACAAATTAAAAGAGGAAGAAAAAAAAGGTCAATTTAAAACTAACTGTTAATAGCGATAATTCGCTGCTTGAAGCAGTCTTTATTATTTTTCTTACCGCATCAAATGGATTTTTTGGAGCTCCAGCAAGTTTCACGGAGATATGTCTTCCACCGTGGCAAAGTTCCTTATGTTTTCGTTTATAATCGTCATCAAAATTAGTTCCACAAATTAAACACTTAACTTTATATCGTTTACGAATTATCTTCATTGCAAGCAAAATCAATAAATTAAGAAAAACAGATAGATGTATTTCAGTACTATAATTAAAACGAAAAACAATATAGAACTAGTTCGACGGTCGATTCTTTTTCGTAGCGAAGAAAGTCAAGAAATGGAACTAAATAAATGAAGCTAAGCAGATAATATTTTTCAGTGCGAGAAATGAGAAAATCTGCTAGTGAAGCAAAAAAAATCTGAAGTCACCGCACATAATATAACTAATTCTGTCTGCAATTTCAAGAAAAAATATTTTTTGCACCATTAATGCGACTGTAACAGAGTGGACATCCCACGGTGCAAATTAACTATCAGCAAAGAATTTTAGGCTTATCTTAGTTGCTGACTATTAGGGCTGGGTAATGCATTGATGTATTGCGGAACACAGGTGTACACCCTACATCATTACATCGGTTTAGAATTCTTCTGTAAACCGATGCATCGGCACCGCACCGATGTACGGTACACCGGCGGTGTTGAAGTGGCAGCGAGCCAATCCAAATCCAGCATAGCAATCATTGACGAAGTTCCATGTTACTTGTGCCAAATTAATCTCTAATCTCTAACAACTGTTGAAATGGTCACAACCCAAACCAAATCAAATTCTGAACAATGTGAAAAAAATAAGGTCAGGCGACAGGCCCGTCATTTAGGGGGGGGGGGGCAGGGGGGTCAATTGCCCCCCCTGGCTTTGAGAAATCAATGTACTTGCATAGAAGTGGGCGTGGTTTTTTATATTTTCCGATGAAATTGTATTGTGTTTGGACCCTTTGCCCACCCCCTCCCTGGAAAAACTTGAAATGACCCCTGTCAGGCAATTGGGTTTTCAATGAGCCAATCAACCGCATTTTACGACTCCGGTGAGAAACGGTGTGATTAATCACGGTAACTGTTCGTTCCGATGTTATGAACCAGTGAAAAAGTTGATAGCTTAGAGTGATAATTTTAGCACTTCTATTGAAAGTTGATCAAGTTTTGAAATGAAAACCTGTACCTTATAAACTGAAGGTAATGTGAAGGATATAGCATTGTTTAGACAAAAATGTGCTTTGTTTATGAATCTTTATTTGTTCAACACCGGGCGCATCCCAATGGAATTGTAACCTCCCAAAAATTTTGCTCTTTTGGAAAATTTTGAGACAGATAATTTTTTTTTTCATAACTTCACTTCTCAATTCATGACTTCAATGAAAAAAAAAATTTTTTTTTTTTCTTTCTTTAACATCGCGATGTAAGGTTAACAATGCATCACGATGTAGAAATTCCTACATGGTCCAGCCCTACTGACTATATAATTCAATGTATCAAAGTAATCTAATCACAGCAGATACATTACTAGTACTTCTTTTTAAAAAATATCACATTGAATGTAATTGCTTATTTTATTTCTGAGTGGCTTGCAACACAGTGGACGGTTTGAAATATAAAAAATCTAGGAACAAAGATAAATAAGTGTTTTTCCAAGATTTTTTGTTTACATATATAAAAATCAGCAGAAAGGGTGTCAGAAGCATTTTTTGTGCTGTGCATTGCAAATGATTTTGTTGTTGCATTTCAGCTTAATCTTAAATTGCATTTTAAGTCCTAGCAATTTGAAGCTGGGGCAGATAATTTTTTCCTTCTTTTGCCAAAGAATTTTTTTTTTTTTTTTGAGTCCTTTATAAATGGCTTATGCCTAAATAAGTAATACTTGGTTACACACAATTAGATGGAGAACAAATAAAAAATACAATTTGTTGGTGGTAAATATTAAAATTAGTTATCAAAATTCAGAAGTATCGGAACTGATTTGTACCATTTTCGCTGAAATGACCGATATATTATTATTATTATTAAAAGTTATTCTAAAGATGTTCACTTTAAAAAATAAATTAAAAAACTTATATATCTAAATAATTAACTTAAAGTTTTACTTAAATTCCAAAAAACTAAAGATGCAAATTAACATCTTAAATACAGTCTAGTCTCAAAGCTCATAGTCCCAAGGTACCGGTTAAAAGCTTAGAGTTATTGATAGTTCGAGTTACAAGCAGTTCCTACCGTCTTTTCAAGAATTTGGAACCATATGAAAACTTTGAAATAAAGGTATATTTGAGTTTATAAAGCTTCGAGTTATCGAGGCTCGATTGAATGTTATTGAGGGTCATGCTCAACATGTTCTCGAGGAGTTACGGAGCGGCGTGACAGACGGGAACAGATTCTAATAGCAGAGAAATATCTTTTCTGAAAGGAAGGGATTACAAATAGAAAGAACGAAACAAAGTGCAAGATTCAAAATTTCTTTACACACATTCAAACTCTCTTTCAAAAAAAAAAAAAGCATGGCTAAGTTGCGACGATTCATGGGGACAAATGTTTACATTATCTAGAAGAACACTTTCGATAGGGTTAGAGAGGTTATTTATTGTATGTTATTTTCAATTATAATAAAGCAATAATAGTGGCAAAGTAAAAAATATCTAACTACAACATCATTGGGTGCTAATAGACCTCAATATTTGTTAGAAGTACAAAAACTAAAAATAAAAGAATTCAATAAATAAAATACTTTGAGGATTTATATTAAGAACTACTGCGATTAATTTTTATGAACTAACGATATGATCATAAGTTTTTTTCAACCTTTTGTCGCACATTAATCCTTGAAGGTTTGTAGCTTTTTCTTTCTAAATATTTTAACTAAAATATTTTTGAAAAGCTGAAGACAATCATACTTTATCTGGAAATTGTGAAAAACCAAATGTGCAGAATGCTTCCATGTTCAGTACTAGATCGGAGGAATAACATATAATTTTTGTTTTAGAAGCAAAAAATGGTAAAAAGGAAAGATGAAAAGTAATTACATCATCTAAAAGGTTTATCAAACAATGAAATTTTTAACTGGGATTTTCGTAAAAAAGAAAATATTCAATTAGGTCCTCACATCATACCGGATAACCCTCACATCAATTCCGGATATCTCCTACATCAATACCGGATACTTTGCCGGATATCCTGCAAAAATCTTCCGGATATCTGTATCCGGGGCGGTCAGCCGGATCGGATATCCGGAAGTACCGGATACTTAAAATATCAGCCGGATACCGGATAGTTACCGGATATCCGGTCCATCCCTAATTAGAATCATATGCAGAAGTTTAGTACATTTTAAATACTTATTTGGAAGTTCACAGTCAATAAATTAAGTGTTAACATAAAGTCTTAATTAACAAAATATTCATTGTTTTTAATATTTGCTCACAAAATATAACTTCACTAAAATTTAGTTTTGGACACTTTTGAACACAAGGGTTTTTTGCACTATACAGAAAAAGCTAGGGGTTTAATGTAGTGTCCAAAACCTAGCCAACTCTGATGCAGTCCACTGCAATAATGTGGCAACACAAAAAAAATTAACTATAAAAATCATGCTCTGAAAATCCTTTCGTATCAAAATTTGAAGTAATGCATTAAATAAAAAAGAAGAGAGAAACCTCAAATTTTCTTCTTAAATAACGTATTTGATAATATAGCTTGATTTTTTCATAAAGAAAAGGAAAATATATCTAAGATTTAATATTTACTTTGAATGTAGAAAGAAGAACCATTGCATCTGTTTTGTTTATTGATCTAATTGTTGTCAAGCAGTCAATTAGCTGAAAAGGAAAAAAAAAAAACAATAGTGTGCAGAATGATGTTTTTTTTCCACAAAAGTCTACTCACTAGTTTGTAAATCTTGAAAAATATACACTTGATAGTCTTGGAAATATCATATGACAATATAGTGGCAATTAGTTATTAAATACAGAAACACTTTCTTTATAGTCTTTAAAGATATCAATGACATTTTTACTTTTTTATTGAACAAAAATTTTCATGGAAAAAATGGAAAAAGTGTAGAAATTAAAAAAAAAAAAAAAAAACATCTAATTGCTTTCTATACCTTTGAAAGTTTTAAACAGCAAGATTATCCTTTCTCTTTCACCTTTTTCAGAACTTAGTTCAAACATATTTCAAAAGGTGCTTCGGTAGAGAGAAAACAAATGAAGACTGGATTGGTGAAAATTGAGTTGCTATATGGATCTTGGAGCATTTCAGCAATAAAGAAGCACATAACAAAAACATATATATATTTTTAATTTGACCATCCTAGTGACAGAACCACACACACTTGTTGCTATCCCTATATACATACATGCCCAATTACACTGGGGCTTACCGCCAGGCGGATTAAAATTTATTCTAACAAATCAGACAAGCTGACAGTTCAGTGGAATTCTTTGAAAGACCTACAGACACACGGTCATGCACAGATTTTAATAATGTAGAAAATTTGACAAATGGCTCTGTTTAAATTAAAAAATAAAAAGATCTAACACATGTGTTATAAATCTCACCTGAGAGTATTTATCACTGTCTTGTTTCTCCTTTATCAAATCGGCTGATTTATTTTCGAACATTTTATATGTTTCAAGATAGTTACCAGCTTCTTCCGCACTGCAAAGAAACAGATAATTTAATTTTCATAAATGCAATGTTCTTGATTAATACTAAATTCTAGCATGAAGGCAAAAGATAACATTGTGCAGCAAAAAAATAAATAAATAAAACTTGTACAATGCTTCTGACATCGTCCTTGATGATTCCTACATAAAATGAACCCCCAAATCCAAATATGATCACCATCCCCTTTAACCAGGGTTCACTAAAATGGGCCCGTCTTGAAAAAAACCCAACCGGGTTTTTTCAGGTGGGCCCACTTGAAAAAAACCCGCTATGTCAGTAAAGTGGGTTTTTAAAAAAATTACTGCATATTGAAAACATTTATTTTAGAAACAAACTAAATATTACAAATATTTTGTTGAATACTAAGCCTAGAAATTGGTATTGATCAATTAGTTATAATATCTAGTTTGTTACCATATTTAGTCTTGGTGAGTACCTAATCCAGAAATTCTTCGACTTATTAGTATTTTCTGACGACTTATTAGGTATTAGAAATAAAACTGCACATGAATTTTACTTTTATTTTCTTTTTAAATACTTAGAACATCAAAGTAAGCAATAATTATTCCTATCTATAAATTCAGTTCAATATCAGTTTAAAATATAATATAAATTTAAAATATTCAATATTACAATAATTTTTTCAAATTTGCCGAATAAGAATTTTTTAGGAGGTCACAGTGACTTCGCTTCATTCACTGATTCTAAGAAAAGTAAAAGTAGTGCACAATTTTGAATAGATATTAAAATGATTCTTGAAAAAACGCAAAAAAACCTGGGTTTTTCTTTTCGTCAAAAACCTGAAAAAACCTTTTGTTCAAAAATCCAGGTGGGCAGGGCTTTTTCGAGAAAAAAAAAAACTTGTGTTTTTTCAAACATTGCCCATAACCCACCAGATTTTGAAGATAGCTCCTATTTATTTTTTTACATAGCCATCATTTTTACTTGATGGGGAAGGGAGTATTATGTTTACTGTTAGAGAAATGATCTATATCAAGAGAACTGAATTATAATAGAGGGTAGTGTATCACCAAAATTATAAATATATATTAATGTTATATTATTAGATATATTATTTCTCTAAGCCGAATCCTATACCCGGTCGAAACTCGCTCATTTCTTTATCGAATTGCATGAAAATTTATGATTTTGAAGCTTATCCCGCGGGCTATTGACGAAAATTAGACCCACCCTCTAAAAAGTGTCGGTTCGTTTTTTATTCGAACTTCAATTTTTGGGCACAAAATTGACTCTATCTAGCAAAATAATTGTCGTATCGTCTCCATTTTGATTTCATTCCAAAGATTAAAAAAAATGCGTTCTTTAGAACGTTTCTCCGCTAGCGCCGCGTAACAAGAATCTCGAAAATCCACGTTTAAGCGACTTATAAGCGATTGAAGTTTGAAAAAGTTAAATTTTTTGCTCAACTGTCAAAATCGTTACATTGTTGTTCAAATCAATTTTAAATGCAACATTTCAAGCCAAGGCTTAGCTCGGTAAACCTTAATTATAACTTTTATTGTTTCAAAATACTATGGTAGTTTTGCGATAACGTTAGTATTTAGTTTATTAGTATAGCCTTGGGTATTTGATTTTAATACAAGGTATCACTTTTGTAGTAGTTGTAAAAGTGAACGTGTCTTTGATCTCTTTCAAAAGTTGTCAGAACGACGGCAGTTGATGGCGATGTTGTGCAAAAGTACAAGATTTTACAATGCCAAGGAACAGGGTACCAACAGGCAGACTAACAGGAAGGTGTCTACTACCTAGACAATATTAGACGATTCAACAATGCTTTGGCCTTCGCTTCAGTCAAAGTGGACTCAGTTAACATTCCTGGCAGAGATCCATATTGTTTTAAACTACATGGTCAAGTGTACCATATGATCGGGAACTTGCAACCTCCGGCAGGGACTACACCAACTTACGCTGGACTTTTCTTTATAGATTTCGACACTGCGCTGCAACTTCGGGCAGATAATGAAGCCAATAAAAATTGTCGTATTAAATTTTAAGTTTAGAGGGTTTTTTTTTTGCGGAATTCCGCACGTGTCACCTAGTAAGCATAATTAATTTAATTTTTAATATTAATTTTTGAATTTAACTTGAATAAATATAAATAATAAAAGAAGTTTCTTTGCCGAAAATGTACGATTTAACATGCATATTTTCCAAGATTTTTATATTATTATTATTAATTTTTTAAACATCCTGAAATTTTTTTCAGAATTGGGGCTTATAAGAATAAGGCTGATGCTCTAGTTTTACAACAAAAATAAGTTTAAAAAACAAAAAGAAAAAAAAATAATTATTTTTTGATGATTTTTAAAATAATTTATGAGGAAATACCACACCAAGTACACTAAATGTTCATGCTTTTGAACTTTTTAATTCTTCATTCCCCCAGAAGACTGGTAACAGTTGATACTACTCATTTTCTCCCCAAATCAAAATTATGTACATAAACCTGTCCAAAACTGAAAGAATGGGGGGGGGGGGGTCTATCTCCCGAAAGTGGGGGGTGAAAAAATGGTGGTCTTAATGGAATTCAGAGGGTCATTTTTCATATGAATTAGCAAAAATGGTGTCAGAAGCTTTTTAAAAGATTTTTTCAAAGAGCAGTATTTTTAGAAAATCTTTTTTGAAACAAAGAAAATCAAAATACTCTTCATAAAAAATATAGAAGTTTTGATAAGTAACTGAACGAATAGCAAATGCAAAATATACCTCCAACAAACCATGAGAGTACAGTCTGCTAAAATTGATATCACAGATAAGTCTTTTAATGGAGGATTGGGTTCAGCCTAAAGAAGAGATAATGCTATAAGATTATAGGAATCAAGATAAAAGCAATAACGCAACCATTTAATGAAACATACCACATCAACTTGTACCAGCAAGACACGAAGAGCATAAGACTTTCCCAAAGCTTTTAATCTTTCATGAATGTAATTTGGGAACAAATTGTGATAACGTAAGCTAAAAAAAGAAATAGATTTATACATATTTTTTATTTATTAGTAAATTTTTTCAAGATGTTACAGAAAATATAGGAAATTGCTTTAGAGAATAAGGGAAATTTATCAACACTTATATACACTCTTAAAGTTGGGCAAAAACTTACTTCAGTTGTACTCCTTAATAAGTACAGAAATTAAAAAAAGTGTCAATTAATCAATTTTGAAATTTCTTGTTCTTTTCAAAAAAAATTTACATTAACCTTCTTAAAATGGTGACTCGTTATATTGCTCATTTGGCTATCTCTTTTTGTTGGTTCTTAAAAAATTAAATGTAAACAAAAACTTTCGTTAATTTTTCAGGAAAAGACATTTTTTTTTCTTCCTATCGCTGTATCCTGGGTTTTGCTATAGCAGAGTTTGACTGTATTTCATTTTAGATTACAAATATATATCTCTTTTAAGGGACACTTTTTCTGGTCCCAGTCTCTTTGAATAAGCACCTCTATGTATTTACCTCTCAATAAGGGTCCCTTTATATAAGGGACATTCACAGAAAAATTATGAAACTTAACACACATAAATGCATTAAAAAAAAAAAATTGAATTTATAAAAGATCAAGGTTTTTTTTTGACAAAAAATTAACTGTTAAAATTTTTCATAACTTTCAAAGAAACAAAGAAGTATTTTAAAATTTTTGCTGGGATTTTTCATCCATTTTTTCTTATTCTTTCATATATGTTCAGCTCTGACACACAGTCCTCCAGCAGAAACTTTTTACAGAAAACTCATGAAACACCCTATTATTTACATTGTATTGCATTGTAAATTAAATAACATAAACAAATGTAATAAATTACTTCCAAATTATTGCTATAAATTACAAAACTTTGATTTGATGCAATTTCTGATTAAATTTTAATTTAAAAAATAATACTGCTGGCCCCACTTAAACGAATGCTGTTGGTTCCAAGAAATATTTGATTAAGCAGGGTATTTGTTTAAGGAGGGATCTTTAACATTGCGTCTATGGCATCATTTCTGGGATGTTTTATTCCTATAAGCGGGGTATTCGTTTATGCGTTATCCAATTAAGCAGGGACGACAGTATATATATTTTTAGAATAATTCAGAATTTTATGTAGAAAATTTGAAACATTTTCAATAAACCTTAACTGTTAATAGTTTGCCTTTATTATGATTGTTATACTGTATTAAGTATACGGTGGTATCAAAAATGATGAATGCATCGATTCATACACCTCCGAATAAGCGACACCTCTATTCAAGGGACAAAAAATGCAGTCCCTTTAGTGTCCCTTATTGAAAGGTTCTACTGTATTTAGAATCACTTGAAACAGAATAATACCTTAAAAATAATGCACATGCAGTTTTTCCCATGACATAATCAGGCTCAATTTCAGTAAATTCCCAAGGAACATTTCTTATGATTTTTAGCAGTGGATTTCCTCTCTAGTAGAAAATAAAAGAGCAATAAAATAGCAATTAACTATGAATTTTTAAATACTGAGATATAAAAATTGAAAATCAAGTTAAGAACTCTCTGTATCAGCAAATAGTAGAAACACAATCATACACTTATTTAATAACATTTCTAACAAGTATTACAAATTACCTGTCTAGGGTTCACTAACAAAGTACCGGAACTTCTCTGTACCATACCAGAGGTAGATCTGTAATAGAAATTTCAATCCTAAGCAAATAACTAAAAGATTATAATATAGATATTTGTTCCACAACTTAATTTCACAGGCATAAAACTTTGGTTGGAAATTTGTGCTTCGAATGGAATTATAATTAGTAATCAATAGTTTCAGTAAAATTTTATGTAAGTTACAAAATAACATCATAGTTTGATATGATGAATAAACGCTAGTAAGTAACTACTGCAAAATTCCTGTATACTCGGAACACGTTCCATATATATACCATGGGAGGAACTTGCAAATGAATAGAGTGTTAATATTTACACTATTACAGTTTAAACTTAACTGCCATGAGAACATAATCAGTATGCTCAATTTAGGGTTTGATTTTTGACGTTTAAAACCAATTTTTGACAGGACATGTCGAAAACTGAAAAACCTGACAAAAAATGCAAAAACCTGTCAAAACTCTCTATATTCAAATAATTATTGATTTGTTTTATAAACACAGTTGATTTCCTGATGCTGAAAAATTACTTAACTCTTACTTATGCTACTTATACATCATATCAACCATTTTAATTAAAAATTAAATTAATAAGTTTAACTAAAATGAGTTCATACATTTTTCTTCAATTTGTTAAGCAGTAAAAAAAGTTACCTATATTAAAACTTGGTCATCAAGCCTTGGTTTTTATTTGGACACTCGAGCATTCAAGATCATTAACTAATTCCAAAGGTCGAACAAAGCTGATCACATGATTTGAAACAAAGTTTTCTCACACGTAAACTCAAAACATGAAAGTACAAGTCTTCTGATTGCAAAAGCGACATTGATACTCCACACTACACTCCATGGTCTCTCTGAGTTAGGGAACCTTTGACTGCATTTTTGGAGCTTCAATTGTAAAAAATTGATGGAAGAGGAAGATTTGATTACAGTCCATCTTTTAAAATAGCAATAGATACAGTCACTGAGCTCTATCCTTTACCGTAACATTAAAAATATGGTCGCTATAAATCACACTTTTAAAACTTAGTCAACACATTTAAAAAAAATTTGAAAAAAAAAAAAAAAAAAACAATGCAGCAGACTCTGTCACAAGAAAAAGATAAGTTGCAGGAAACATAATCTGACACCAAAATAAAATACATTAAAGTTTTGCTATTTGACGAAAGAGAAATAAATTATTACAAACGTACCCTGTTGACTCCACGGATTTATCATAATATTTAGATTCCCTCAAGTTAGAAAATTCACTCTCGAATTTCGTCAAAGGTTGCCTTGAGCCCGACTCGTTGGAACTAAGATGTTTGTTTTCTTGACCGGATGAACTGACTGAAGGAGAAGGTTTGTTCAAACCAATATCAGTGCCTTCTTCTTTCCGTTCTGAAGTTGCTTTATTTTTTTCAGCCTCTTTAAGAATTATCCCAGGTTTAAAATACTGAGGTCCCTGAAATAAAAATATTACATTCAATGCCGGGTTCAACAAGATAACCAACTCATTAAAAGCTGTTACTTCGAAATACGGTGGAAAAATAAGACTTACACTTGATGTTCCATTCGATAAATCATCTAATGTTTCTGGAATACTGAATTTTTTCGGTGATTTTTCCATATTAAACGTGAAATCTGATCGCGTTTTCACTATTGTTTACAAACAAAAGAAAATGCGGAAAATTCGGTGGCGGGAATATCGGATCCAGCAGGGCAGAGAATGTCACGTGACTACACGGCAACCGGAAAGCGATTTCAGTGTGGGCGTGGCTTAAAGGAAATAATAGCAGACAGCTTTCGAATCGCGTAGTGTGGATTTGAATGGGCATGGTCTAATACAAAATAATTCAAATATAATAAAGACGAAATTAAGCACAATTAAGAATGCCAGATGCAATGTTTTACGAAAACGAGTAGTATCTTTCACATGAAAATCCAAAATTGATTTTTCTGTTCTTTTTCGTAACTTAATTTTGTTTCAGAATTTTAATTCCGGTTTATTTTGCTCATTTTCAATCGTTTTGTTTGACTCGAAAAAAATCTTTTGTGTAATAGAGAAGTTAAATTCTAATTTGCTTAAAAAAATTAATGAATAAAATTTATCACCACACCAGGATTTAAAAAAATAAATAAATAAAGGAAAATAAAGTTGAACTACATTGAAAATCAAAAATTATATTAAAAAAAAAGAAAAGAAAAAAAGACAAGCTTTTCTCGATTTGTGTACTTTTTTCTTTATCGAATACATTATGGATTAACAATTTGGTTTTATTTCTTGATTCATTTAGGCTGGGTGTTAATGATTTAAATCAATTGATTTAAACCAGTGATTTAAATCAAATGATTTTTTTTTCAAAATCATTGATTTAAATCATTTAACACCTTAAGCTTAGAAATCTTCTTGATTTTTTGATTTTCATAAATTCTGTTTTTTGCTTAGTTTTAGTTTCTGTTTTTTGCATAACTTTTCTTCCTAAAATTGATTTTTGTCCTTATGGTTTTCTCTCACTTATTTAATACTTCTATCTATTCATTTTTTCTCTCCTTACTCAATCTAATTATTATTCACATTTTTAGGCAATGGAGACTTTTAAATTATATTCCGCATTATTATTATTATTATTATTATTATTTATTTTTTTTGAAATTGATAAGGAAGTTAAGGCAATACACGAAAAGATGGTTGTGTATCTTTTGATTTTTATCTCATAGAACACTTTTCAATTTAAGATAGTAAGAGTAATGTTGAAAAAGAGAAATTTGCTGGAAACTGCTAACACGTTTTTCAAAGTTACGAGAAATCATATTTTCAGTGTAAAAATAAATAAATAACAGAGCATATTAATTAAAAGACATGTAGCAATGTCCAATAGGGAACATGCACTATGTCACAAAATATGTTTAAATTACTGTTATTTCATAGAATCGATGATGCTGATGCCGAAAATCAACATTAAAATTCCAAAAAATCATTCACTTGAGCGTGAGAAGCAATTAAAAAGGGAAATTTTTGTAAACAATGTCACGTGACGAAAAACGCTCAGCCATTGGTCCACGTCACAGAATACGATTATCCCAGTATCGCTGACTTTGATGAGACAGTCAATGCGTTTTTAACACGCTGTTTTGTATTATCGTTATATTCGAAGCCCGGATGGTAGTTCATTTTTTGGCGTTTTTTTCGTCTTAGTTCATTATACAAAGAGTTTTACAGCTATTTAAACGTTGAAAAGTTTTTTATCAACTTTTCAGGGTAATTTTTCATGTTTTAGCTCATTTATGAAGTTTGAGCCAATTTTTAAGCAGCTGTGTCTTCTTATCAGTTTAGTGGTTTATAGTCGTTGTTCACTTTAAAAGGGAAATGGGGGGGGGGGGGCGGATAAACGAAAGGTACTCTGCTTCACAAAAGAAAAGGAGCGTAGTAAAGCTGGTAGATCAAGAACAGAACAGGTTTGCGTTCTTTGACTACATTCCAATCCTTTTCTCATTCTTTCAATCATTTTCTTGGAATAGATTTCTGGAGAGTTCTGATCACTGAAAAAATGTCCAAGTGTTTACCACTGAAATATTTAAAATGTTTTCAACTTCAGCTGCATTTTTCGAGGGGTTTTGTTGCGAATTTTCGAAGCATGTTTAGTTTTATTCAGTCATCTAACTTCTGAAATGTAGTTATAATCAATGATTGATGCGGGTTTTTTTTTCTATATCTTCATATTTATTATTATTTTTTTTAAAGAATAAAATGAGTCAAAAGCTTTTATTTTCGCAAAAACAGGAGTGTTTAAACCGATAAATAATTGAGAAACAAAAAACAGTTTAAAAATATTTTTAAAGAGGGTTGGATGGGGGGTTGCTGAGGGGGACACCCTTCAGGGCGTGACACCCAAAATGTGTTAAAGAGTTTATGAAACTTCATAAAATTTAAAAATTTGCTTTCTTAAAAATTTCATTAAAATTTATTTTATATAGAATTAATGAAACGCAGAGCATCGATACCGTTGGGGGGTGGGGGGGGGGTGCACCAAGTAACATCCAGGCGTTGTTTGAATGAAACCAACCAAAAATGTATCTCCCAACTTATGAAAAATGTACATGTTGAATTTCTTGAAAAATATCCCAATTGTTTTAAATTATATAGAATTCATCCAATGCAGGATCATTATTATTGATGAAAAGGGGGTTACACCGGGTGACATTCAAAATGTATCCAAGAGTGTGTGAAAAAAAAATATTTCTTTAAAAATGTTCCCGCTATTAGAAATTTTATTTCATTTATCGAATAGAGGAAGGAGGAGTGTTGCACCCGTGTGCTATTTAATTGGTTTGAGGAGTTAATACCAGCTTCGATTGAGTTAAACCAAATAGCAATCGCGATTACTCAAAAAAAAAAAAACTCTTAAATTTTTGATGAATTGTTAAAACGTAGATTTTTTTATTATTTGTTCCTTTATTCAGATTATTTTCTACAGAGTAACAAATAAAAAATATTAATCTATAAATAGAAGTTTAGATTTATAAATAACATTTTAAAAAGTCATCATCTAAATTAAAATGTGCTTTAAATAAAACAAATTCTAAATATATTTCTGATGAAATAAATCACACACAATTCTCAAGAACATCCGAATTGCATTGCATTTTGATATTCTTATAAAAACACGCGCTATGCAAAAATCAAGTTCTTATATCTCGAAAAAATGTATTTGCTATCAATATTTGTCGTTGAATAACAAAAATTGTATTCTTCTTTTCCAACCCCCCAGTTAACATGACTGACATGTGTCTCAAAGAATCTAAGCCCATGTTTTTACCAGCTAAATGTTCTTCATATAAATATTCTTTTATAGCTAAAAAAAACATACAATTTAAAAAAAAAAATAAATAAACCGTGAAGATTTGCGACTTGTAAAGGCTTAATAACTTGGCAGTATGTAAAACCTGTGCTTTAAAACTAGTATTTGGAATACATTGATTCCGTGATCCATCTTCTCTACAGTGTGAAATTCCGCACTGTACAACAGAGCAAACGCTAGCAGAAGGAACGCAGGGAGAAAAGTATTCTGTGACGTCACAAACTCATGGAGCGGCTACTTTCGTTTTTCGGGAGGCGTGGCCTAATCGCTTTTAAAACTCGTTTTAAATATGTTTAAACTAGCTTAATGGAGGTGTTATTGGTATGTGTCTGCACAGTTTTTCGTGGTCTTTCATTTGCAAGTGAGTTTGAAAATCATGCATCTTCCCCATTTATTTATTTCCTTCTGTTGTTATGTTTTTCAGTGTGTTACTATGTCATCTGTATTATACTTATGATTTAAATCATATGCATTTGTATTAAAATCGTTTGCATTGAATGTTATGAAATTTTTTTGGTGACATAATAAATGAAATTTTGTTTTGAAATTTTTAACAATATCAATTTCATGCTTACTAATATTCATAAGTATAGCTAATCAGTTACGAAAGTTTCTGAAGTCTTTTTATAAAAATATATATATATATATATATAAAAAATCGATTTAAATTTAAAAGAAAAATCAGATTTAAATAAAAAAATCTGATTATTTAATTAAGCATTTTCTAATTTTTTAATAAAGTAAATAAAGAAGCAAAAAAAAAAAAAAAATCAAGAACATTTTATTATTTTCTAACAACTTATACACTAAAGGCTGTTCTCAAATAGCTACTAAGTAAATTAAAACTTTTAAATGTTTAATAAAAAATAATTGTTAGAAGTAATTGCAAAAAATGTTATAAAACTTAGTTAATATTCAGATAACCAGACATTGTCAGTATTTGGCCGAATAGTTAGTTTTTAGTATTCATATAAAACTGCTATTTGGTACATCCTTAATGCTTATTCAAATACTTCATTCATGATTAGTAGTATTTCTTTCTTTCTTTTTAATTTTTTGAATCATAACGGTAAGTTCTTCCAGTAGTATTGCATTGAATGGTTAAAATCAAGATACATTCATGTCACATTTTATGCATTGGACATGGGCTCCACCCAATATAGGGAGGACAAGAGGGGCTCTAGTCCCCCCCCCCCCATAGAAATGAGTACTTTCTTAATTTTAGTACAATATTTTCGGCAAAAATATAAATATATTTCGTTTTCAGCCATTAGTGAGTAAGTTATTAAAAATGCTAAATTTCAATAACTTTAATTACTTCACTAAAATTACTTTCTATGGGAAAAATATATGGCCAAACCTTGGGGGAAATACGTAATCCCCCCCCCCCGCTCAAAATTTCGCATAGTGGCACCGGAGGTACATTGTAGGAGAGTCAGAGGAGACATGATCCAGTTGTTTAATTTTTATCAAAATGAATGAAGTTTATCTATTGAATTTTTGTTTAGAAAGCAGAACAAGGGGACATTGTTTTAAGCTATTTAAATCTCAGGCTAACCTAGAGGTGAGGAAAAATTACTAATTTAGTAGGGTTGTGAGCACCTGGTACAACTTACCAGAGAAATTTACTAAGACCAGCCTAGCTGGGGATAGAGCCTGTAGCTGTTCGTCTTCTTTTGTATTTGTATATAATAATTTAAGAATTTATTATTTACTATTACTATTTTAAAACCTTTCCTACAAATTTGACTTTTATAATTATTATTCATTTATTATTCTAATAAGCATTAAGAACTAACTCCTCGCCTTGTCTTACGGGACTAAAAGAGGGCGTTGGGCAGGGCCAATGGGGCAGATTCCTTGGCTCTCAACCATGAAAAATTAAATAGCAATTTTTGTGTGTTGTAATTTAATGACTGCTTAATTTAGATTACTTAAGTGATTTCAAGTCACAAAAAAAAAGGGTGCTTAATTTATCAGAGCATGCATTAAAATAATTATTTGTTGTTAAAGATTCAAAATTTTGAATCTTTAGCAACAAATAATTAAGTTCCACTGTTTATGTTTAGTACTTATTAATCCTTACATCCTAAATGCAGGATGTGAAAAAAATCAATGATTTTTTTGAAAAAATCAAAATAATCAGATTTTTTTTATTTCAATCTGATATTTTTTTAATTTAAATCGATTTTTTATATAAAAAAATTAAAAAAAAAAGACTTCAGAAACTCTCGTAACTGTTTAGCTATACTTATGAATATTAGTAAGCATAAAATTGATATTGTTAAAAATTTCAAAACAAAATTTCATTTATTATGTCACCAAAAAAATTTCATAACATTCAATACAAACGATTTTAATAGAAATGCATATGATTTAAATCATAAGTATAATACAGATGACATAGTAACACACTGAAAAACATAACAACAGAAGGAAATAAATAAATTGGACATTGCTACATGTCTTTTAATTAATATGCTCTGTTATTTATTTATTTTTACACTGAAAATATGATTTCTCGTAACTTTGAAAAACGTGTTAGAAGTTTCCAGCAAATTTCTCTTTTTCAACATTACTTAACTATCTTAAATTGAAAAGTGTTTTATGAGAAAAAAATCAAAAGATACACAATCATCTACCATCTTTTCGTGTATTGCCTTTTAACTTCCTTATCAATTTCAAAAAAAATAAATAATAATAATAATAATAATAATGCCGAATATAATTTAAAAGTCTCCATTGCCTAAAAATGTGAATAATTAGATTGAGTAAGGAGGGAAAAAATGAATAGATAGAAGTATTAAATAAGTGAGAGAAAACCATAAGGACAAAAATCAATTTTAGGAAGAAAAGTTATGCAAAAAACAGAAACTAAAACTAAGCAAAAAACGGAATTTATGAAAAAAAAAAAAAAATCAAGAAGATTTCTAAGCTTAAGTTGAAAAATGATTTAAATCAATGATTTAAAAAAAAAATCATTTGATTTAAATCAGTGGTTTAAATCAATTGTTTTAAATCATTGACACCCTGCCTAAATGAATCAAGAAATAAAACCAAATTTGTAAGAAAAGCAGTCGAAAACTTAGTACAATTGATGAAGTTAAAAATGCAAGACAACGTGTCTACAATTACAAATAAAAGGTTAAAAAAGAGTTAGAAAACTCTAGCAGATATCTCAAGTGAACCCAGTCAAGTGAACCAATAGCTATATAGCTATTGGTTCACTTGACTGGTGTCAGTGAACCATCATCTTTTTGCACTGATGATGGGGCTTCATTCATAATAGCCCCCAAATAGCTATCTGCTAGAGTTTTCTAACTCTTTTTTAACCTTTTATTTGTACTTGTAGACACGTTGTCTTGCATTTTTAACTTCATAAAACCAAATTGTTATTTTATAATGTATTCGATAAAAAAAAAAGTACACAAGTCGAGAAAAGCTTGTCTTTTTTTTCTTTTCTTTTTTTTTAAATATAATTTTTGATTTTCAATGTAGTTCAACTTTATTTTCCTTTATTTATTTATTTTTTTAAATCCTGGTGTGGTGATGAATTTTATTCATTAATTTTTTTTAAGCAAATTAGAATTTAACTTCTCTATTTCACAAAAGATTTTTTTCGAGTTAAACAAAACGATTGAAAATGAGCAAAATAAACCGGAATTAAAATTCTGAAACAAAATTAAGTTGCGAAAGAGAACAGAAAAATCAATTTTGGATTTTCATGTGAAATATACTACTCGTTTTCGTAAAACATTGCATCTGGCATTCTTAATTGTGCTTAATTTCGTCTTTATTATATTTGAATTATTTTGTATTAGACCATATTCAAATCCACACTACGCGATTCGAAAGCTGTCTGCTATTATTTCCTTTAAGCCACGCCCACACTGAAATCGCTTTCCGGTTGCCGTGTAGTCACGTGATATTCTCTGCCCTGCTGGATCCGATATTCCTGCGACCGGAAAATTCGAAACATTATATTATACTACAGTATTTAGCACGTATGCAAAAGATGAGAAGTGAATTTTTTAAGTTTCTCCTCTTCAGTAGAAAAAGTGCTGTTGCTTATGGAGGCAAGGAATTATGTTCGTAGTCCTTGCTTTTATGTATGTTAGCCCTCCGCAGTAAATAAGGCCACTATATAATCTATATAGCAGCTATAGCCCTGAATAATATATGTGAAGCTGATCAGATTCTTGTATGGTAAAACAAATAACCTTAGGCCGGAATTCAAGTGAAACACGGACGATCGCAACTCACCAATGCAATCGCGAATTCCCAAAGTTGGATTCAAGTGAAACGTTACAATCGCTACGAAATGCTATTCTATCGTAATTCGACTTCCAGTAGCGATTGCAATTGCGATCGCCTCAAAGCGATTGCAATGGTGTTTCACTTGAATTCGGCCCTTAGTTGCTACATTTGGATATTTTTGTACCGATTATTGCTACTGATGATTTTGTTATTTTGTTTGAACATATTATATAGATTTCACTGTGGTGGTGATATAGGGCAGTAGCAGCTATGCTTTTTGCATAGCAACGACACCTGGCAACCGTTCCTGGTGAACAAGCAACTCCAAGGCCGTATCCAGAAAAAAATTTCGGGAGGGGCCCAGTTTCGCACATTGCCTAAACACACATACATTTTTGTGTGTGTTATGAGTCTAATTTCTAGCTGAGCCCCCCCCCCCCCCCCGATGTTTGATCTGTATGTGTGTGTGTGTGTGTGTCTTTTTTTTATTTCTTTATTCTTATTATTTTCTTGAACTGACCTTTATTGGGGGTAGGGATATAAGGAGAGATAGGCAATGAGAACTTTTTTAAGTGGGGTAGAATATCTGTAATTTTAGGGGGTCCAGCGGTTTCTCCCCCGGACAAATTTTTGAAAAAAGTTTTAAAATTCTGCATTTTGAGGCCTTATATGAGGCAAATGGGACTTCAAAAACATGTTGGGAAAGTAGGTAAACAACAATCTCATAAATTTTCTGCATTCCTTTGCAAATTTAGATTAATCAAAGTGTAGAAAAATGTTCAGTTTAACAAATGATTTAAGCGACAGAGAGAAAGGACAGGGGAGGAGAAAAGATTAACACATTATCACTTGCTTACATCGTTTTTCACTATAGTTACATAGTAGTTTTTGATCAGTTCCCCAACTCACCGACAGACACAGCACTGAGTAACATAAAATAACCAATAGCATAAAACACATAAAACTCTTTAAAAGAAATAGTGTAGAGATTAAAAAAAATAATTAACGAGAGAGTAACATTCTGGCCATTTAGTTAATTCATAGTTTAATTATTTGATAAGAAATAGGATTGAAGCACTTTTAAAGGAGTTTCAAAAAGGTATTTATTTAATGATTTTCAAAGACTCTAGGACAGTTAAAATTCTTTTGCACTTTCCAGTCCTGAAGCATTTCATTTGCACTTTCCAGTCCTGAAGCATTTCATTTGCACTTTCCAGTCTCTGACGTTTTAACAGTTGATTGGACAGTCTTACGAAGTTATTAAAACTTTGAAAGACACATCTTTTAAAGATTAAAAATAGATATTAAAAAAACTTATAACGACAATTTCTTTTTCAATCACTAGTACTGCAGAAAACGAAAAAGAATACAGGTAGGGTAATATTTTTTCTCGTGCTTAACATATTAATAAAGGAATCAATTACAAAGTAACTTCTAAAATACTGAATTAGGTATTTAATGAATGGTCAGAAATGAAACATATAAGTCACAAAAAATTATTTTTGAAAATAGGCTACAAAAAATGCTGGACTATGATTTTTGCATTACGCAGAATATTTTTTTTAATCAAGGAGCTGAGTTTCGCACAACTTGATGCAAACCTCCCCCCCCCACCCCATTAATATTAGAAACAAAGCAGAGGGTCCAACAAAGTAGAGGGTCTGTGAACGTATCCGCTTTTGTGTAGTTTTGTTGATTGAAGACATGTTTAGCTATTAAAATCCCTCGAGGGTTACAAATGCTTATAAATGGAGACCAACAAAGTACCCTCTTAATTGAATCAGGGCTGTGAGAAGCCATCTCAGCCTAGTCGGAAACTAGGGGTCCGGCGATTAGGCGGTAAAAATCTGAGTGGTGTAAGTTTTATAAGTTTTATGGGGGAGGGGGAGGGCGCCGATCAAACTGACCAGTAGCTTGCCTTGAGCCTGAATTGATTTGGGAAAGAGAGCTGTAAGTGCTAATGAGAGTCTTGTTTTCAAGTATATTTTGCAGCTAATGAGAATTCGAATTGTCTTTTTTTTTTTTTTTTTTGTACTTTTTCAAATTTTCACTCGTTTAATAGTTAAAATCGTCTAATAATTCACTTGTTTAAGAGAAAAAAAAAACTTTTTTTTTTTGCTGTTTTAAATTTTAAAAAAAATGATTTTTTTTTGTTTTACATTAAAAACATTTCGGGTTTCGGGGGGGGGGGGGGGCTGGCTCGTCGCCCCCCCTCTGGATACGGCCTTGAGTAACTCCATGTTTACAGTATGTGTATTACAGAAGGCATCTGTGATATATTTTAAGCAAATCATTTCAATATGTTTTATTTTATGAAAAAAAAAAGTTCGAAAAAAAAAAAAAAAAAAAAACTTACTTTCTGTGGCTACCCATGCTGGATCGTTGCTTGACTGATTTGTCTGAAAATAACTGTCAATAAATAAACTCTGATGTCCAAAGAGTGGCTCTAACTGGTTTTCTCAAGAAGAAGGGCTATTTAACTTCTGAAAAACAGCTTTAGTTAAAGGATATACCCATTACAGGTTTTTGAATGCAGTAACTAACGAGCGTCCCGTTTTTAGGCTACTGGGCATAAATGGGTTAAGAAAAGAAAAATCTGGTATGGACCCCACACTACTTCCTTTTATGTGTAAATTTCTTAGTAGTTGCCTTAAGTGTCAAAAAAGTGCTTGGAGTGAGCAAGGTAACAATTCAAATATTTACTTCCCTAATCTACCACGAAACAATGCAAAATATATTTTACAATGGTTAATTTTCTAAATATTGCTGATTTTAATATCATTCAGTGAATTTTTCGCAAAATATTGCCAATAGCGCCAAGTTGAACCCAAATGCAAAAAATAATTTTTTCGCCAAATTTTTCGCCAACTTGGCGTCATATCGCCAAGTGGTCGCGCCAATTCATATCACTTGAGTCTGTATTGAAATTAACACTGATTTACCCCCAAAAAGGGGGTAAAACACCCCCTTGGGAACATTCGAATGCAACCACAAGGGGAGCTGCACAACTAGACCATCCTCAGAGCCTACATACCAAGCTAGAAGCTTCTACGGCATATAGTTTTTTAGTTATGCGAGGCACATACATACGCACATACGTACATACAGAGTACAGACGTCACGAGAAAACTCGTCGTAATTAACTCGGGGGTGGTTGAAAAGGAGGATTTTTCGGCTGCTTATATGTTGGTAGGTACATATGCACGTGCTGACAGGTCGAAAAAACTACTGAACATTCATTCGGGGGTGAGCAAAATCAAAATTTAGACTCAAATTTGAGTGATTTTTTTTTTCGCGATTACAATACTTCCTTTACTACGTAAAAGGAAGTAAAAAAAATGCGATCATCATTTAGCAAATAATGGAATATTTTCGGATTAATTTCTTTCACAAAATCCCACAGCTATAATTGAATGAAACATTAAATAAAATAGAACACGTAATTTCGTAATTTCTAAATCTTTTCCAAATAGTAAGAATTTGAATTTTTTAGCAATCTTCTCATTATCATCGTACGTATAATATTACGCTCATTATTTGAAAAAATAAATAAATAAGAATAATATTAAAAGGAAATTGAAAGGTGAGTTAAAAAATAAACCTTTTTTTTCATAGTTTCTGCCAAGTTAAAAGATAATTCTAAGCAGAATGAAATTCATTAATTCCTGCGGTAAGCAATATATTTATTAACTCGAGAGTATAGATTCAAAATTGCTTTTAGAAGGGAAAATAACAGTCAAAAGCACTTAGTCCAATTATTTGGGATTAAAATTTCACTTCTAAATTTAATTAGAATGCAAAGTTCCTCTTTAGTTTGGATAAAATTTCAAACCAATTTCAAAAGTAAATTATTCATTTGGAGCTTTAGATCTAACTCGTAAAATCCACTAAGAAGATCAAATAGATCAGTATTAAAATTACTCATATATTTATATGCTTTTTATTTAAGAAGCTTAGTGAGTTTAGTGCATTTTTTTTCATTACGTATTCATATATGCTCCATTTTCATTACGGCTTAATGTGTGAAATTATAATTTGATTGGGATAACTTTTTTAAATAAGTACTATGGGAAAAAATATTAGGCCTAAAATGGAGCAAGAATTTGAATAAAAATGGAGCGTAGAAGGACAGTAAATGCGTAAAAAATGCTCACAGATATGTCATATTACCACCGAACTGTTTATTTGCAGTTCAAGAGCTTGGGTACGTCACCTTGCGGAAATTTGAGAAATTAGCCAAAGAGGTAAAACGTGTCACTTATACGCGGACATAAGGCGGACGTTTGATTGGACAGGTCGTATATTATGCAAACGGTCTTGGTTTTTTATCCATGTTTTATCTCTTTCAGCAGCCCAGTGACCGCAGCGTTTCCTTTCGCTTACTTGAAATGCTGATATTATTCAACCGCGACGAGATGGCCGGTGACAATCAAATGAGAAAACGAGTCTATTCCTGAAAATAGGTAGAGAAGGAAGAAACTCCAGTGTGCCACACTTTTAAAAAAACCTGAATTTTCAGGAAGTTTTTTTTCTGATTTTAACAGAAAATTTCTGTTTTCGCTTCAAAACGTATCTTTTCCTTAAAGGAACAGACATATTCCGTGAATTACCGATCATTTTTTCCCCGTGCCAGGAACTTGGAAACTTGGACGCTTGCCAAAACATATATCGTTCGAATGTAGTGAGAAACCGATAGTGTTGTGAAGCCATTTTGCTTCAAAATTTGAGATTGCAAGGATTGGAAAACTTAAGCTGGATTTATAGCGTTCCCCCAATTATTTTGTGCCGTTAGAAGACTTGTGAAAAAATCTTTTCACGCTCCTGGAAGTCATTCTATTCCTGGAAGGATTCTATATGCCGCGTTGGATACAAGACGCATCCGCCGAGTTTCCCTTGTCCGACATTTTAAAGAAGATTTAGTTTATCAGTCCATAATTCATCGCAATGCATTCACGCAAAATGGGCAACAAAGGGGTGTGTGAGTATATTTTAAAATCCATACCTCCTTTTGTTGTCTTTTTTGTAAGTCGTCTATTAGAGAGAAGATTTTCGTTCAGGAAGAGGTAAGGCTCTTGCCCCATCAATTTTTATCATGTTTTTATTTTTGTTATTATTATTTTTAATTTAATTTGAGTCTAGACTTAAGTTTGTTATTTCATGATGTGAACTGATAGACATTTAAGAGTTACATATATAAACCAACTATGAGTGCTGAGGGTTAGTAAAATGATTTTTGTAATTTTCCACAACGATTAAAAAACTTAGTCTCAAAACTAAGCTTTTTTAATACGCTTTTATTAGTTTCACATGTCGGTTTGTTTGTATGCATGTATGTAACTCTAAATGAAAGATCAATTCACGTTCTTTGCAAATATTAAAAGTAATATGTTTAATACTGTTAACACTAAAAGCTGAAGTATATATTACATGTTGATGTATTATAAGTGCATCTAAAAGCGTATTTTTTAGTTTTTTTAAACCAGTTTAAAGATTATTCTTTGGAAGCGATTTCATTAAAAACAAAAAATATCGTCAATTTTCAGAGTCCATTTCTTAAAGTGTTGATCACTATGAATACCATAACGTAAATGTATGAAAATAGAGGAAATCAGTGAAAATACAGGATTTTTTTTAAAGGAACCACGAATGTTTCAAATTCAGAAAAAAAGAAAAAAAAAAAACTTTCGGAAGAACTTAATTTGTATTCAAACTTAAGAGAAAATATTAAAAAAATGCACCTTGTTAATACTTCTTAATGTTTTGAAGTTGTGCTCTCAGAAATACTATGCATTGATCATTCCACCTTCAAAATATTTGAGTATTTTATGCGAGAATTGATGTAATCTTTACAAAAAAAAAAAATCATGTTATTTTAATGAACTAAAATTTTTAATGAAAAAAAAAAAACCAATTCTTGTATTGCTAAAGTATTTTTTTAAAGGCAAGATATTTGAGAGTTTGAATTGTATATATTTATATATATAATATATATATATGTATATATATATATATATATATATATATATATATATATATATATATATATATATATATATATATATATATATATATATATATATATATATATATATATAATATATATATATATATATATATATATTTGTGTGTGTATGTATGTATATATAAGTGTAAGCGTCTAGGTATAAGCCTATAACGTATAAGCGGGGAAGCGATAAAATGAAGAACGGAGAATTAAGAAACGAAAAAATGAGGAACGGAAAAATGATGAACTGACATTTCTCAAAATCACGGAAATATAATTAACGAAACGGAAACACTCCGGCAACTCAGCTGCCGTATATTTTTTCGTTATTTTCAGGACATTTTTTTAACAGTGCATATTTGCAAGTTTAGCGACATTTTGGCTAAGTGATAAGTTTTATGAAATATTAAATAATTCGAGCCATACCTGCATTTGGCGAGGAAGTGAAAACAAGTCTTTGCATTCTTTATTGCAACCCTTATGTTACCATTTTGTTTTTAAATTTAAATGAAAAGTTGGAGGCGCTGCAGTCAATGGCCAAATGGCTGCGGAAAGATATAAAACCAAGACCCACCTACTTTCTTGTATCCAATGAGAAATCTTTCTCGATTGTGCAAAAATTAAAATAGGTTCCTTTTTGGCTAATTTCTCAAATTGGGAGACCAATTAAAGGTAAGCAAGGTGACGTATTCAAGCTTTATAACCAATGCCGCAAATTTTCATCTGCGTATCACCCCTTCCTAAAAATGGACAATCCTGATAAAAGGAGGAGTCATAGGCCATCTCTGCGAAGTTGAATAATAGTTACTCTTCAAAAAAAGTATTGTTACAAAATTTGTAAATAGTTACTGTTTTTATGTTTTTACGTGCTTAATTTGTTGTAATCTTGCTAATTTTGGTGCTTATTTCCATATTTTTTACTAAATATTACCCAAAGTTCTTTCGACCGATATATTTTCGTGAGCTACTGCTATTTCTTGCTTAGGGGTGACGGATGCACTAAAATAAAAATAGTGCAATAACCGATATCACCTTAATGGAGACGTCACAATAGGGCAATTCCATGATGTCGGACGTAAAAAATGAAGAAATATTTTTAGTTTTAATTCCATTTATCGAATATAAACTGAATAGAAATGATTAAGTTGGTATTCAAAATACTCGCTACAGCATAATGAATAAAAAATCATTTTAGTTTTTTTAAAATAAATCTCTTAAATAGAAATTAAGAAGATTTAAAGAGTTGGTGTCGGACGTAAACGCACAAATAGTAAAATTGAAGATTCACTTAAAATTTACTGAAACTGCGAATTGGCTTACATTTTAATTTCAAAAACAGCTAAGATCGATAGTATACTTATGATTAAAGCATATTTTACAGTTTTTTAATGGTATTGTTTTGAATAAAATTAACTTGAAACTACTTTTACCTTGGTGTCGGACGTAAATTTGCGGTGTCGGACGTAAACTCTTCGAATTGGACCTAAACCGTTGTTCTTAAATGTAAATACATGTCAATGATTACAGTTTTAAATAAGAAAATTAGCTTAACTTTTATTCCTAAGTCACACATACTATTTTCTAACATTTAAAAAGGTTCATCAAATTTAAACTGCACCCTTTTTCCTGTTGGGATCGGAGGACGAATGCGTTTATAATGTCCCGTAATTTGTAAAATATTTTGTCCTCAGTTCTTGGCCGTTTAAAATAGCCTTTAGCTATGCATAACTGATACTACAATGTAACTTGCAATTTTGTTGGTGATACATCCAAGACAAAGCTTGGCATCATGCGTTACCCAGTCATTGATTTTTACTGTATCAAGATCTGCAGATTCTTCGATCCCGGAATTATCAGATTCTGACATAGAAAATATTGGTACTGTTCTTAATTTGTTATCACGTGATATGTCACCAATTTGAACCGGATTGTGTCCAACTGATTTGACAAAATGAGCAGATTTGATGTTTGGAATATGGAAAACAGCTTTCCAGTGCTGATGCAGATGCTTTGTATCTATGTGTATATCTTTTGCTGGAATATACTTTATATGCATATTTGGGAGAAAATTACTCCGCTTTTGTCACCGTAATTTTTCCTGCTTTAACGCGGCGCCAAACGATTTTTTTCACAGTGCCTCCTATGGCATCAACCACCATCAACCAGCAAATATGAATATTAATCAGAACACTGATAAAAAAATGTAAGCATCCACTTGTACAAATCCAACTACGAAATCCATGTGTTCTGACTCTTTGCGAAACAGAATACAGGTTGTGTTGTGATGATCTAGCCTTTAAAACTTTAGATGAATACTTAGAGTTGGGTTGCTGTTTTTTTCAAAGCCAATAATATGTATATAAACTTTTATTAATTCAAGAGTTCCCAGAAAAACTCAGATGCATTGTAATTGTCTTAATATAAATGTCTCATGAGGAGAAAAAAACTTTTAAAGTATTATTCTGAAGCAAAGTTTACTATTTAATAAGTAAATTTAAAGTATATGTATGCATGCACAGTAAAGTCAAAATTATTTTTTTTAATCATGTTTCACTTTAACTTTGTAATTAAAGGCAAAATATGGAGAATCACAGTTGTAAACAAGTGTTATATAAGGAATGTAACAGTGTCGGACGTAAACGGTGTCGGACGTAAAAAAATTCTTTACGTCCGACACCTAGATTTTAATTAAAAATATTTACTTGTCACAAAATGTTAATAGGTTACATCAATGAGACCAAAGATCTTACTTTGTATACAAAGTTAGATGTATGTAGCTTTAAAATTATTGGCCCAGCATAATTAATCGTACATTTTGGTGTCGGACGTAAAACACTTAATGTGCACCATGGGAATTCTGTCACAAATCAAAATGAATTATATTCTCACACATTTTTACAACATCACATGCTGTACATTGAATATTTAAATAGTTATTCGTCTTAATTCATAATTTTAGTATGCATATTTTGGAAAAAACAGAGCTTCTTTGAGAGTCATCAAATATAGTTTGAAAACGCTCTGGATGTTGACCTTAGTTTGACCTCTTGTAACTTAGTTAAAACTTAAGCTACCAAAATTTAGACATGAATTTCAAAATATACAACTATTTACCTTTAAAATGATACCTTGTTTGTTTAGAAATATTAATTTTGAAAATTTGACCATCTGGTTGACCTTATCGTGGAATTGCCCAATAGTTATTAAATCGGAGGTAGAAAACCAAACAACGTATGTGAATGCATCTTGTGTGTACCAATATCGGAGAGTGTCAATCGTGTACATTTTATCTCTGTCTGTCGTATCCCTAAGTGAAAAAGAGCGCTAACATGTAATTCTCCTCCCTTATAATAAATGGATTACTCTGTAACTCTTTGAATTTACTAGAGTAGTCTTTAATTCACAACGGCTTCAATGCGCACATATTTGTAAATAATTTTTTTTTCCCCACAAGAACCATGTCGTTATTGAAAGAAAGCTCGAAGTTGGGCTGAACTCGCAACATAATCTAACAAATATATGAAGTATCTAATAAAATATATCAAGATATCCTACAAAAGCTTAACTTTCTCAAATGACAGCTTTCGGTATAACTTAGATATACCCCCCCCCCAAAAAAAAAATTACGCGCCAAATCTGGCACTCCTTTATGGACTTTTTAGGGTTGCTGTTTCTTATTTTGGTGTTGCCAATTTAGGTTTTTGTCGTTGCCAAATTTAGTATTTTCTTGTATTTTGTACTATTTTTTGGGTTTTTTTTAAAGTTTTGTGGCAACAACAAAAGCAGGTATTTTCCTTGGCGAGAAAAAAAAGTCGCAAAATTCCCGATTTGGGGGGGGGGGGGGTATATCAAAGTAGTTCCGTGCTTTCTTTCCATTACACAGAATACAGTGGCCGCGGCTTATATGAATAACGTTTGTTCTAAACAGTTTTAATTTAATAAAACGGCTGATCCAATAAAGCGGTTAATTCAATAGGGCTTTATATTCTCCTGTTTTTGGTGATTTGATCCGTTAAAGCGGTTGATTCAAATGACCTCTGATTCAGTTAACCGGTGCAGACTGCATTTCAAATCATGATTGGACATTTATCTCCACTGAATATTATTTTCAGTATGTAATAAATGAAGAACGTAGAATATACTTTCACCACGCTTTCGAATTAATGCCAAAATAAAATGTATAATAAAGGATACATTCCTGGATAATATTTCGTATTATTTGCACTGAACAGATCAGTGAATTAAATTATTGGTTCGATTGTATTTTTTCAAGTTGCAATTGAAGATTTATAAAATTTTTAAAAATTGTTTTCCTTTTGTTGCATGCAGTTCTGTAGTTGGGAGGGAACAGGAGAGAAGGGGGGGGGGAACCATTTTTTCACTGTAAAAATGATGCAAAATGTAATACAAATCGGTACTTAACCATTCCTTCTCTTAGTGAATCCTCACAGAAATGAATAAGTAATGGAATTATTTGTGAGTTTGTTCTATTTAAAATGTTTTCACTTGAAAACTTTGTAGTATCTATCATTGGGAAATGCTTTGATGATTGCCTTTGTTTATAGGTATTTTTAACATTTTACGAATAAAAAAAGAAAAAAAAAACTGCTGCCGAACATTTTTACTTATCATAAAAGTGTTTAAGCTTGTCTTTTATGGGCTGCGAAAAATAAGATAAACACAGGTGGGGAATAATTAAAAATTTTTGCAACCAAGGATATTTTTTAACTAGCAGTTTACTATTCACTCAACCGATAATCTTATCTATGAAAAAATAAGATTTTCAGGTGAACTATAGTTTGTTACTACTAGATCTTTATTTAAAAAACTATTTAGTATCAATGACTTTTTATTTTCATGTAGATTATTAGAATAACCGATTTTTAACTTTATTTGAATTACCCATAGAATTAACACAAGTCCCAGTTGAAAAGAACCCTTTTGAAAACGTCAAAGTTTTTAAATAAAATAATGTTAATAAAAATCCTTATAATTAAACAAACACTTTAATGTGAACATTATTTCTCTTCTAAATTTCACAAAGTTCTTTTAAAATAAGCTCCAAAAGAAAAAAAAATATCGGAAAATGCAAGTTCATCAAAATCAGGATTGCACATTTCGCAGAATGCTTTCGCTAATGTCCTTTAACTCAGTGGCCTCCAATCAGTAGGGCGCAAACTCTCTAAAGAGGCAAAAAGTTATTGTGTGTGTGAGTGTGTGAAGGGGGGGGGGTACACAGCTGTTGACAAAATGTTTTACAAGAAAAAAAAAAGGAATAAGTTATAATGGTGTCGGAAAATAACAATCAGCAGAACGTTTGATCACCCTCGATATCTTTTTAATGACACCACGATTTCAGGAATTTTGCATTCAAAAACAACCCCACCCATTGTTTTAATATCGCATTAACATTTCGTTAATGATGCATTTTAAATTTTCATTTTTTTTTGTAATTTTGCAGTTTATGAAATACAGACATGTGGTTTTTCAGTATTTTTACTGAATTCAGTAATTTTTAAGAGAGCAAAATATTGTATGCAGAAAAAAGGAAGGGCATTGCAGGCTAAATTTAGCAGATATCCAATTAAAGTAGTTGGCTATATAGAGGCAATACTCATAGGTATACTTGCAGGTGTAGTGCAATGTACTGTCTGACGACGGATAAGATGGAAAGACTGACATCCAATTAATAGGCAGAAAAGGATGCATCTATTAGTTTTTAGGGATGCCAGCTTTGGCAAATATATGCTTGTCTTTTCATTAAGCGAAACATGCACATTAGATTTTATTGTCTTCCCCTCATTCGGAGAGACTCGTACTAACTGGATATTTGCCTATTCCATTGCAAACGTGGGCAGACTGTTAATAATGCTGTATTTATTCACACAGCCATGCAACTTCAGTATCTTTCATCGTAGTTTGTTCACATGTCTGTAAATACAGTAATAATATCAATACAGTAGAACTTCGTTTATCTTGCCCCCTTTTTATTTACAGTCAAACCTGTCTATCTCGAATTTCACGGGACAGAAGAAAAATTCGAGATACGGAGGTTTCGAGATATAGAGGTTGTGGTAAAATTTACAAAAATTAGCAATTGGAACAAAGTCAAACACTTAGCAGCTTGTTTTGTATTGATATTGTTGAATATTTTACTGTACGACATATTGTGAGTCCACGTTTTATTAATTGTGATGACTATATCGGTAGCAAGTTAATGCATACCTTTAAATACGAACATAGTTTTTGAATGATTGTGTAGAAGATGAGTTTTGTTTCCAAGTTATACCATTGGTAAAGGTAGCTGGAGATGAAATTCAAAAATGAGAGTCGTCAAAACTAGAGATATAGATATTTTCGGAAAAAATCATTCCAGATAAACATGAGAAAAAACATTAAATTGATGCTGTAAAAGCAGGGAAATTGAAAATTTTCGGCATAGAGAGGTTTTTGAGATAAACAGGTTCGACTGTATCTGGTTCCCCGATTAATGCGGTTCAAACTTGTAGACTTATTCGTATAAAACTTAATTTTAAATTATGATAGCTGAACTAAAAGTACTCCAATCACTTACTTTTTGGTTTGATTAAATACACAACTCCTGGATAAGTTATGCAATTAATTATAATATCCTAATAAACATAGTGGCGTTCTTGGTACGTCAGTTCGACACCTCCCTAATTGAACTACAATTGATAGTGTTTGCTCGAAGCAGTTCTAACCAGAATAGTGTAAGAATTATTTTTAAAAAATAAGCGGCAATAAGGATTTGATAAGTGAATCGTGGATTTTTATACACTGTAGAAATAGATGTTGTTTTTACAGTATAATACAGCTAATTTTAGAAGTGCATTTCACAGTTTTAAGCTGGAAACTCTGCTGCCAACACTGTTGTTTTTACAGTATAATACAGCTAATTTTATGGTAAAATTGCTCATTTTTAACGGACTTCAAAAAAGGAGGAGGTTATACAATTCGTCGGAGAAATTTTTTTTTTGGTATTTTACAAGATTACTCGAAGATGCCGGGACCGATTTCAAAAATTCTTTTTTTGTTAGAAAGGTCTTTCTTTCCGATTGGTCCCATCCTCTCGTGGTCCGGGTTCGATAACGGGAACCTGCAGAAATCTTTCGAAAAAGAAATTGGGATCACAGTAATCGAAATAATGACCATTTTGAACGCCAGGCTTCTCTGGATTGCATAATGAAATTCCTTTCTATGGTCTTTTTGAAAATTTTAAACCGAGTATCTTTCTATGTCCTGCTTTTTTCTCCTGAACTCCAACGAATTGAAAGTCGTACCAGGTACTGATTGTTTCGTAATATTTCAGGTTTTATTAGTCTTAATTTACATAAGGTTTGATAAAGGAATTCTGAAGAAAGTGAGGAAAATCTCCAAATTTTTGCTTAAATTTAAAGCGATTTGTCCTAAATGATTAAATATGAAATCCATTGTTACAGAACGTGATTGATATGAAACAGTTATTATAATGATCATGAAAATTTTGAATGAAGGCTTAACTGAAGCAAACATGAAACTCATTAGCGGGTCACGTATGTAATACGTCGTGAAATTTTATGAACTGCGAGAATCTAATGTTGTTTTGAAATATAAATTAGTTGAAAAGCCGTTAATATTTAGCCTTTAATTAAACTAGTACACAAATAAATACCAGAGAATAACAAGGATTATTTTTTAGTGTCAATCGTTTAAAAATTTAGACGCGTTGATACTTTCTTTCTTTTTTTTTCTTACATAGTTTATTTTATGAAGCATTTACTTAAGAAAATTAGGTGAAGTTTTGCAATGGAAACATTACCTACATTTACACTAAAAAGAATAAAATAAAAATATTTTGGAAAAAAAAAAAAAAAAAAATGAACCGACTTTGGAACTTCACTCAGCAAATGCTCTAAAAAGTAAAAAAATAATTTTATTCTTTGAACACCATCGATACTACATTTAAACATAAGTTTTGAAGTTGGCGCAAAAACTATAAGTAAAATGATGTTTACTATATTTTGCCAACATTTTCAGAGAAATCATTGAAAATTGAAGCTGAATATTTGCACCATTACATAAATATGTATTTTTCAATGAATGCGAATGCGAATAAAGAACCTGGATATGTTTAAATTTATATTTATAGTTTCGAATGATTCTATTTAGCTTTTTTGCGCCGACTTCATAACTTATGTTTAAATGTAGTATCGATGGTGTTCAAAGAATAAGATTATTTTTTACTTTTTAGAGCATTTGCTGAGTGAAGTTCCAAAGTCGGTTCAATTTTTTTTTCAAAAATATTTTTATACTGTAATAAACTAAAATTTCTAGTTTTACAGTTTATTATTGTGCTTTTAGTTTTAAACTGGAACATCTGCTGCCAATGTTATACTGCTTTTTTTTCTGCAGTGTAGAATTTTGCGAATTTCGTGCTCTCCATTCTACTTCCTTCATATGCAAAAAAATCAAATGGAAAATTAAAATTTGAAAGCTATTTATCTGGATTCATTGATTTTGACCTAACAAACAATGAATGAATAATAATATTTTACTACCTGTATTATTATAAACAATCTTACATTTCCCTCTTGAAAACCTTCCCTCATTTTCAAAGCAAAAAAATCGAGTTTCTGAATTTAGAATAAATGGTTTTTCACAGTGTAAAATATTGCATTCAATCGAATCGTAGATTGTTTTGAGCCTATTGTTTGCCGTAGTCTTGGTATTTGGCGAGTTACTGACTGGAAAAGAAAAAGGTATTCTTTCCTGAGTTTTCGTGTGAGAAGGGAAGCATAATTTATAAAAGATTTCGAATGCGAAAGTAAATAAATGTTTTGAAGTATAATACATTTTGTATCACGTTTGGCTAGATCGTGTATTACTTTTCTTAACCTTATTTTCGATGAATGATTATGCATGTCTTGAAGGGGGGGGGGAGGAGGGGAAAGAAAAAGGCGAAATATTACTCATTATTTAGCCATCGTGAAAGCAAGAAAGATATCCATATGCTGCGGTTAATATTTTCTTCAAAATTATTGAAGTAAAATTTTAATAAGATGCTCATTGAGAAAAAAATAAGTACTTTTCAAGTAACTGGTTGGAATGTTTCTGTATTATTTTTCTGTCTTGCTTTCTTAACCACGCCCAATCTTCCTTATTCCTTTATGAAATTCCATGATTTACACCTCTTTTCAAAGCTTATCGTGGCGGCTATTGACGAGCATACACATACATTAAAATTGAAAGTTAATGTAAATATCATGGCTATAAAAGTGACATTTTTAAGTTGAAACACCATTAGGATTTGTTTTTTCATGAACTGAAATTGCAACATTTGTATCCAAATTAAAAAAAAAAAATTAAGCATACCTATATCGAGTCATTTACATTATGAGTTCCTTAATTTGATGATAGAGGCTTTCAAAAACACATGATGAAGGTTGTCGACATTTTTAGGGGGTGAGAGGGTGTGTTTTAGGCAGAAATGTTCGTTTTCTTTTTGAGTGCAGTCCCGTAATGTTTGAGTAATGGCATCGACTTGTGGCGTAACACTTTTAATGTGATGAATATTTTCACTGTCCGAAAATGGCAAAATTCTGAGAGCTAGCTTTGCGAAACATTAGTGATGTATAGGAAGTATGTCGTCTGTGAAAAATATTGTTATTATCATTACATTGATCGCTTAAGGCTGGTATAACATTTAAAATATAAAACCTATGCATCAAATCAAATGAGATAATTTTGCAATGCAAATTTGTATTAATAGAATTAAATATTATTTTATGTCGCTCAGCATTAGTTTAATAGTTGTTTCCTTCATTTTTTTTTTTGTAAGCATTACTGGGGGAACATATAATTGCGGGCCCACCCACTAAATTAAGGCACGAGCCGCCACTGAGATAAACGGTCTAAAAATTGTTTCTGTGTCGGAAAAAAGACGTTCTTTTCTAATTTTTATTACACATTACTTCAGTTAAATAGCATTCGAAAACTGAGATGCTGTAGCGTGGTTGGATAGCGCGTTGTGTTAGAAATGTGAAGATCGCAAGTTCGATTTTGCTATGTGTCTTCTCGCTTTTGATTGACTTTTATTCACCAGTTAATTTTGATGAAAATTTCCAAGAATTTTATGCCTAAACTCATTGTAGGATTTTAAATTACTGCTTTTCTATTGCGTTAAAACCAGGAAAGAAAATGTTTACTTTAGCATGAATAATATTTCTTAAAGGTGCTTTTTTCTGTTATTTCCTTAACATTAAATACAAATACAAAATAAGGCATGATTTTATTTTCTTTAATATCAGCAAAAAATAACGATTCACTTTGTGTCTGATTTTTGAAGAATTATAGTTAAAAAAATGGAATTTTTGAATTACTGCTGCCAAGCATGAAGGGTTTGCGCGGGTCAGCAAGTGTTCTATGTTTTACAACAGAAATTAGTTTTCAGTGTTCAATTTGATCTATAAGTAGTAAATGTAATTGAATTTGGCTGGAGTGGAACTCTAATAACCGAACAGCCAAAAAGCGCTCTTAATCACTAAGCCCTGATTACCGCACAGGGCTACTAGGTCTGGGCCTAAGGATTCATCGTCCTACAGTGCCAAACTCTACAACTGCACGAAAAATGCATAGATTAAAAAAAAGACAGCAATGAGAAAAAGCTTTTTTAAAGTAGAATTTTTATTAATTTTGCTAGTAGTAAATTTACCATGTCGTAAATGTAAGGTTTACCCACGACCACATGTAATTGCATTTGGCTGGAGTGGAACTCTAATAAGCAAACAGCCAAAAAACACTCTTAATCACTAAGCCCTGATTACCGCATAGGCCTACTAGGTCTGGGCCTAAGGATTCATCGTCCTACAGGGCCAAACTCTACAACTGCACGAAAAATGTATAGATTAAAAAAAGACAGCAATGGAAAAAAACTTTTTTAAAGTAGAATTTTTATTAATTTTGCTAGTAGCAAATTTACCATGTCGTAAATGTAAGGTTCACCCACGACCACAGCTGCTCCAAACGGGATTCATAAATGCACATGGTAAACGAGTTACGAACTCTATGTCAGATAAAAAGGCCCCAAAACAAAAATGCACTTCAATGGGCCCCCAAATCTCTAAATCGGCCACTGCATTCTGCTATGTAACGTCTTCAAGGGCCTTCAAATCATTGTGGGATGATTTACCTAGCTTTATGTTGGACTCCCCAGAAGTCCCAAATTTATAAATAGGCCACTGCATTTTGCTGTAGTCTTCAAGCGCCTCAAAATTATTGTGGGCCTTGGACCTCACTTTTAGTTGGTTGGGCTCTGCTAATCACTAGTTTTAATGATTTTCCTTTGCCTAGGTTGTTGACCAAACAAGTCAAATATAAATGAAGAAATTATTGAGCACGTAAAAAAAGTAAACAGGGGTCTGTCCAGGAGTTCTCACAGGGTCCGTTTTTTGTGAAAAACTAAATAATTTTGTGAAAAATCAAATAATTTTGTGAAAATCAAACAATTAAAAAAAAAAAATTTGAATTTAATAAATAAAAATAAATTTCATTTATTTTCCTCAAAAAAAAAAAAAGCATTTTTCTTATCAAAAATGCGAAAAGTCCGATTCCTGTAGCGGATGCAAAGAGATTGCAGTTTTCAAAGTGATCATTCAAGTGACATCAAAAGCATGAAAACGGAACATAAAATAATTTTTCTTTGGTGAATTTTTTTTACAATTGCATTTCAAAGGTCTATGGTAAACATATTAATGTCTGTTTCCACAATTAATGCAAAAATAAAATGGAACGATCGTTTAACATTTAGACTCATAAAAGAACAGTTAATTTTGCTTTCAAAATTTTTAAATAATGATCTGAGCAAAAAATAAAGCGAATTTTCATTTATTTGCCTCCTAATAAAGAGTAATTAGCTTGAAAAGTAAGTAAAATTCGATTTTCATATCGGATGCAGAGATCGCTTTTTTCAAAATGAAAGCATCAGAAATATAAAAAACGTTTTTTAATAATTTATTAAAGTCAAAAATTTTAGAGCTGCATTTCATCAGGTTTATATGATGATTGTATTAATAATCACCGACATATTCGCCAAAAATTCGGAGGAAAAAATACGGTAGGGAAACATAGCAAAATAAACAATACCAGACTTCTAATATTAAAAGACGCGAAAATACGTTAATTCCTGAATATAACTAAAACATCACCCTTGTAAGCATTAAAAAATAAATAAATGAAATAAAAAAAAGATAATTTTCTGCCAAAATAAGGTCAAAACATTGCACCAAAGACCTCAGATGGAGATAATTTTAATTTTAAGTAGCTGATCGCTCTACCCAGAAGCAATCCCATTTTTTTTCTCCAACCCTAGGTATCTGTTTGCAGTTCTAAGTTCATTCGGCTGATAATTGCTATTATTATTTCCTTTATGTTTAAGCCCATAGCAGGGAGAAAAATCCTTACTCTGCACTTCCAGAGAAATCTATTACAGCAACATCGCAGCAAGCCACGTTGATTTGCATATGATAAAACAAACAAGCAGAACCATTAAAGCAAAACAACTACCTTTTTTGAGTTAATTTCTTTAAAAGAAAACAACAAAAAGTGCTACATTTGACACTAAAGATTTTTTGCTTGCCCGAGCATCGCAGGGCCAGGCAGGAAGTGCCGACTTTTTTTTTCGGCAAACTTTGCCCGATAAGCGATTCCCTTCTTTAATTTCATAAAAGGTCTAAAAGTTATGGGCTTTTTCACAGAAATTTGCTATGCATTATTCTGATTTCAGATTTGCTTTTTGAATGAATAATGTGTGAAATGTGCGTTTGTTTGATCAGCATTTTGTGAAGGGTCCGTTTTGCTCGATAGTATTTTTGTGAAAGGTCCGTTTTGCTTGATCGTATTTTTGTGAAGGGTCCGTTAACGGACCCGAATTTCCTCTGGCCAGACCCCTGGTAAATAATGGCAAACGTTTCAATTTTTGAAAATTAAATAGCACGCATATTTTTTATCGCTGCTATCTTTCATTTCACCTTTAGAAAATTATTTTTTAAAAAGTAGAATAGGTCAGAATTATGACCTTAATTGTTTTCGCTTAGTTTACGCCTCCAAATGAGTTTCACTCTTCTAACTCTTCTAAGAAGTGTTAAGGAGTATTTTTACTTCTTGAAAGAAAAAAAAAATCCCGGTCTATATCTCCGACCTCAGTAATATAGTGTTTCTTAAACGAAAAAGAAAATGCAAGTTATTAATTATCGAATTTTGGTAAATCCAGTTTTCAGTAAGGCAAAATAAAATTTCGAAAAGCGTCGTAATTGGAGCGTAGTTTGTTGTTCATTTTCAAAAACATATTTCATGAAAGTTGTTTTATTAGAGAAATCACCAGAGGCAATCTTTCGGTAATAAGTTCTATGTATAAAAGAGTAGGATATAATTTTATCCAGAGCGTGTTATTTTATTTTGCACGTTAACTGAATGTGACATAAGCAGTTACCTACGTACTAAATTCTACTTCCATTTTGATGAAAAATTTCCCCGTTAACTTGTTTACGGTTAATAAATTCTCTTTTGTATTACTCATTTTTTCCTTCAATGAATAAAAATATGATGCTTGGGAATGTTATTATAAACAATATATCAGATTATTAACTATTTGTGTTGCTTACTTTTTAAAACTTTCATCATCAATTTTTATTCCAACAAGAACTGCTGATTATTTATTTTTCACCATTATTGTTTTTTAACGAAATTTGCAACATCTTAATTACGTTGCAATTAAGTGTCAATATTTATTAGAAAATAATAATAATAAAAAAAATCTTTAAGAGTGATAGAGTAGATGAGCCATATTTCGTCCCCCTTAACGTGTTTGTCCTCTGAATACCATATGTTATGATCAATTAATCTAAAATCATTTTTAACACCACCACTTAAACCTATACGTGGTATGTAAGAAATACATGAAAAACAATTTGTTTTGAGTTGAACGGAAAGTTTTCTGAAACTGCCTTTTTACCAGAATTGAAAATAGGTATCCTATTTTTGCTTCCCTCCCAACACATTTTGCAAAAGAGGTTATAAAGGTTTAAAAACGGGCGACTCAAGAAATATAGAAACATTGCTAACAAACATTGCGATCAAAGATGCTGCTCTTTTAACCAATGATAGAGACAGGGAGGGGTTTTTAAATGAAACAGGTGAGGAAAATATGATCTTTCAACAAAACAAAGGACATTTTCAGACCTTTCTGAAGAGCCTGTATGCCTATCTGATCATACTTCAACTTCGCAATTACAAAAAAAATAGTATATTTAATCGTTGGAATCAAGACAGAATGCTTCGAGCAGGAGAAAGCGACAAAACCCACAGTAGAATCGAACCTGCGATTTTCACGTTTATATTCCAACGCTGTATCCAACCGTGCCACTACTTCTTAGCAGTATCCAAGTGCTATTCATTGAAGTTACATGTAATAAAAAAAATGACACAAAAATCAATTTTTAGACAATGGGTATATTTTTCGTCAATATCGGGTAAGATTAGCTTCAAAATTTGGGGTAAATCATGGAATTTGATAAAGGAAGAAGGAAGTTCTCGCGTGGTAATAGAAAAACAGGCTAGAGAAAAATTCCGTAAGATAGAGCCAGAGAGGGAGTTTCAAACGAAACAGGTAAGGGAAATAACAACGGACGTTATCAGACCCTTCTAAAGAGCCTATATGTATTTTTAATCGTACTCTAAGAGCTTACATAAAATTAGCCTGTTTACTGGTTTCAGAAAAGATAGAACGTTTCAAGGAGGAGGAAGTGTAAAAGAGAGTCTTTCTCATAAGTTTAATAGAAGAAAAGAAAACAAAACTGAAAAATTGTAGCAGTTAAGATATCGGCAGAAGAAAAATAAGGAAAGCAGTAACTGTATAAAAAATGATCAATTCTCGAATATGAATAAAGAAAGAATCTGCTAGTGAAAGCCCTGTTGATGAGCCTGAAACTTTTAAAGAGCAGCGGAAACGAGTGATGTGTATGGAAGATAACTTTTTTACCAATTCATCTGTCGACTGATTAAAGTGTATAGACTGCTTCGGATGGAACGTTTGCGATAAACAATCAAATATCCAATGGTTGTGAAAATATTAAAAAAAAAGTATTAAGAGGTATGAAGTACATGAAAAAATTACATAAAGATTACTAATCTCGTACTGTTAATTTAAAGTTAGTTTTAATCTTCGAAGTTTTACTCTTATAATGATTTGTATTATTTTAGTTATTGATACCCTTTTTTTGATGAAATTTTTAGTGAAGTTATTTCTAGTGTTGCATATAATTTGCTGCCGCGGGCGCATTGCCTAAATGTCATTGACGATCATTTCAAAACTGTAATAATATTTTTTGAGAACGAATAACTTATTTTGCCTGTTACTATCGATTTTACACATAACTATTTTCAGAAAGGTAGGAGGTTTGGTCTTTTGTTTTTCATCAACATACCACATTTTAAAACTGTTTCTTCTTAGGTGGGGCTTGGTGCTCCGACTCCTCACAATCCAAATTTTTGGCAATACAGAAATAGTTCTGAAAGAAAGGTAGATTTTCCCGAAGTTTTATGTGTAGAATTTGGTTTTACAGAATTCGTAAATTGATGGTGCGGATATAACTAAAATGACTGCAAATCATAAAAAAAAGAAAATATACCTGTGATTGCTTGACGGAGAGCTTTTTTCAACAGAAATACGCAGAAATAATTAGAGGCATTTATATGTGTTTCTTTTTTGAAGAACAAATATCTAGCTAACAACTTTCCTTTTTCTTGACTACATTGCTATGAAGCATATTCGAATCGAAACATAGGAAGTAGTTGTAGAAAAACTCTTTTCAGACGTAACAAACTTGACTTTGCATTCAATCGCAATTATTCCGCTTCAGAATTTTCTTACAATTTAATTTAGCGTTTGAAACCTAACTAAATTAATTTGCTCGGCCGTGTTTTAGAGGAATTGTTGAATTAATTCAGGCATTTCATTTTAAATTAAATTCAGCTTTTTTTTCGTCGCAAGTACCAGAGCAAAATTGCGTTAACGTGTTTTTTTTTTCCAACTGCAGTTGATATGGAAGCACAAGAGCATTCTATAGTAGCGATTCTCAATCGGTAGAGCGGCAAACCGGTTTGCAGAAGCATTTGACCGGTCCCCAAAGATTTTTATAACTGTCCACGTTAAAAAAATTATTACTTAAAGAAAGAGAGAGAGAGGAAAAAAAAAAAGAAAATACATAATAATAATACATCCTACCTGATATCTTTTGCGTTAATTTTGTGATTAATTTTCTTACTTTTCTATGATTTTTCATCAATATTTAATACTTATATACAATTATTGAAATATTTACGCATCTTATTAATAATATTTAAATATTTTTGATATATCCTTTAACACCAAGCAAAGTTTTATTCATATGTATTTATTAATCCATTTGATATTTTTATAATTGGTGAAAAAGAAGGAAAATAACCCTCAGCCGTCCGCAAAACTTTTCACGGGTATTTAATGGTCCTCGAGTCAAAAGTTTTTTTTCAAAAAAAAAAAAAAAAAAAAAGAGAGAGAGAGAGAAACTAAATAAAAGAAAAGAAGAAAACAGAAAAGAAAGAAAATGAATATAATAATTATAATAATTTAGTCGAGCCACGATTTTTCAAAAAAAAAAAAAAAAAAAAAAGCGCTCTTGCCATCGTCAAAAAAGGCCGAGAAACGCTGCTCTATACTGCTGTGCTAAGCGTAAAAATGGTATCTGCAGTCGGGCTCAAACTGAGATAAAACTATTTAAAGTTTTGCTTTTTTTACAGGATACTTTCACAGAATTTAAAAAAAAATATTTTCCGTTCTCAAATGACCATATAATTTTGTATTTAGGTAAAATACGTCACAAAGGGCTACCTGGTGGCGATAACTCAATTTTGTTAAAACGTTCAGATACAACTTTTGTGCTTAGCACGGCAGTATAGCACACGAATTTATGGATCAGATCTCGTGGGTGTAGGTCATGAAGTATTGGCAACACATAAGTGCATTTATTATTAAACCTTTAAACTTCTTTTAATGTTCCAATAAAATAGCAGTTAGAAGACTTTTGCTTATGAAGGAATCTATTTCACATTGGATTTCTACATCTTCAATCGAAACTGTTTGACGAATAGATTTTACAAATAGAAAAGTATTTTTGAAGATATGTTTCTTAAGTCCTTTCTTCTCAAAAGAAAAACAGGCGCTATTTTTTGAATAAGAGAGAATGAATGTGGGCTGACTTTTTTGACATAATGAAACTAATTAGCATATTTTCGTCCTCTTATAAAGTAAGTGCTCGAAATAAGAAGAAATATGACATAAAAAATAAAATCATTTCTCTCATTTTTGAAAAATTTCCAGTCGACATTGCCCTTTGCGTTTTTATTTTGCATCTTAAAAATGATATTAAAACAATCACTATGACGAAAAATGTGCTTGAATTTCACGTTTAGAACTCATACAATATACAACCAATAGCAGCACAAATAAGGATGAAGCAGAGTACGTTTTTCATGTCGAAAATTACGTTCAGTGTATAAAATTCAGGACTTTTGGGTTTTTGATACGTCGAATGAATCTTAACACATGTATATAGAAGTTTTTTTTTTTTGAAAGTGTACGAAATATGCTATGCATTTCAACAAGACAAAATAAAATAATAAAGGGTTTGGAGTGAGGAAAAAAAAATAAACAAAAAATCACCCAGTAGAGAGAAAAAAAGTGGTGCATAATTTCACCATAGATTTTGCCTTTCTCTTTTGCCTTTTATGCAGGCATCATAGTGTGCTTCAACGTCGAAAATAATTTATAATGCGGCTCTGGTTAGCTGAGCTATGACCTTGACAATGTTTATCTCTTTTTGGGCTTTCAGTGGATAGAAAACGTGCAGTTTGTTAGGAGTTGAGTTGGAATATGTTTGACAAACTATTACTAAAGTTACTCAACCAAATTCAGAGCCTATGACTTATCACCATTACCCGTAAAAGAGGTGCATCTGTAGCTCAAATCCAGACTAACTGAAGTCCATTTTGTTAATTTTCAGGAGAGCGTGAAAACGTTTGTCTGATGCATACAAAAGATGGGACTCGCTTTCTTTAAACACTACAAAATAATTATGAAAGAACTTCTTTTGCAGAAGAACGTTCTAATGGCTCGACGCGAAGTAAGATTTTATATACAATGCAGTAATAAAGTGAAAATCGCCATTTTTGGACATGCTAATATGACTCTGAGGTACAGATATATCGTCAAAGGAGTAGTTTAACTTATCAAAGCTCCACTAGAGGCAGTCTGTTGAATAAAGAGGTTTAATTCCAGCCCCTGCACTGAATTCTTTCGCTTCGGATTGGCGTCATGACTCCTTTCTCAATCCCTTCGTCAGTTGTAGAAACGAAGTGATATGCTACCTTTTTTTGGAATATAGTCCTCAGTACCATAACCCTTGCAGTGGTAAAGCTTGACCACGGTGAGATGGCGGGAGACCTTGAAGCAGAAAAGGACCGTTTCATTTTGTAATATTTGTCATTAAATAGGTCACAACAAGAAGCTGAAAACATCAACGAACCACATAAAAAATACTTTTCTTGCTGATCCTACCTATTTAAAGTGAAAGTGGTCCATTTTCTCTTCAAGATCACCAGTCAGTTCTCTGTGGTCAAGCTTTATGCGTAAGAAACCCCAAAAGATAGATGGAGAGCATGACTTTTACTGCTGGGGGAAGAAATAAAAGCTTTTAGATGGATTGTTGGCTACGGAGGCGATTTGGACCAGATATATTTGGTGTGGTATACAGTTCATGCTGGAGACCTCAATGTTGTTTTTAAAGTACACGTTTTAAATGTTGTGGAATTTTAATGTTCAAAACCTTAGTTAAAAAGCAAGAATATGAGAAACTGTCACGCCTAGCATTATGAGGTGATTCATGACACCTCAGGGTCATTCCACGTCAAATCATCCAGGGGTGTGCACCATGGGTCTTCAGATTTTTATGAAACTTGGTGAGACTGTTCTACCCATGGATATAAGAATATTTGGAGATTTTTAGATTAATATATCAATTACTTTTGGAATGGCAACACCTCAAAGTTTTGTCAAAAATTTATCGCTTAACAAAATTTGCAGATCCAGCAGACGGACATACATCTACAATTTTTACTATAAAACAGTTATTTTTTATGCTAGAGGGGTAATTTTTTTTGCATTTTGTTCAAAAATGTACTGTTAATTGGATTATGTAGTTAGATTTAAGATTTAAAGTAATTAAGTTACCTCTAAAAATCAGTAATCAGCAAAATTGAAGATAATTTTAAGCACTGACATGGGTTCAGAAACCACTCAATAACATTTTTCGCGTTCCAAAACCACCAAAACCCATTACATTACCGAAAACTAGATTAAAAATGAGAGAAAGTGATGCAATAAAATTGGTGGGGTTTTGAGTTTTACTTAGGTTAGAGATGGTTAAAATTACGTACTTAAAAAGTAACGAAATCAGTAAGAAGTTGTCTTCCACTGACACAAAAAATACAATAACACATACAAGCTGTTTTGTAGCACTTT
>JAXGGA010005824.1:0-74873 GCA_038373865.1 Uloborus plumipes
AAAAAAATCTTGTAACGTTTTCGCAGTGGCGAAAAATGCCTTTTTAGGGGATCATTGTATGTAGCTGTTCAAGGCTCTATGCAGTTGCACTGTATGCATTATGTCTAGCCCTGATACTTCTTTTTTATATCCATTTTAGCTTAAGAGTTTTCTAGCTCAAGAAATAAATCTTTTTTAGTTACATAAAATGAACTGAATAAGAGAAATAAGTATCAAAAGAGATTTTTTATTTTTCAATTTATGACTCATTATTTTTTTTCGTAAAAATACATAATTCTTTAATGCTGTGCATCAGTTTTTAGAAAATTAAAGGCCCTTTAGAAAGATGAGGCCCCAGTCCCCAGGCCTAGTTGGCTTGTGCCTTAATCAAACCCTGCCAGTATGTATATAAGACAGAAATTAAAGATTCATGTGAGCAAATCAAACGTGTGATGTGGTGATTATTGATTTAGTCTAACTTTGACCAAATCAATCCTGCCCCAACGTAAAACTTTCTTGCCCCAGGAAAGTATATTTCCTGGGGCAAGGCAGGAAACGTTCAAGCATATCTGAGATTTGATATCGTACAATAAGCGTGAGATGATTTATTGGCAGCACCTTATTGGAATTATTTTTAGCTGCAGAGTCATTATAGCTTTATAACCGAAGTTTCAATTATTTTTTCTTCACTTCACATTGTAAAAGAAGTATATAGAAAAACCGGAAAATTTTTCCCCTCTATTTGCGGCCTAATTTTTTTAAAGCTAAAATTCAAGCCTTTTCAACCTTTTCACTCCATAGGACCATTTGGTGCCCTTTCGCATTCTAAGTGAACAACATCCGATGGAAACAATATTTTTACAAGTATTATCTTAGGTGAAATGAGATTAATCCACAAGTTTTCTTTATTAAACTTAATTAAAACTGTAAAAATAATGTAGATTAATTTTCACTTGCTGTTCTCGGATCTCATGTTTAGAATCACTAATTTGAACGATTGCTCTCACATGCATGTTTGTACATTGACTTCGTTTATTCATCTGACTTCGTTTCTTTTTTTAGTGAAGAAAATTAGTGGTGTAAGGGGTCGTTCAAAATCATGTCAAACTTGAAGGGGGAAGGAGGGTGTGTAAAATTGTGGCAGTTTGTGACTGGGTAGAGGGAAGGGAAACAAGAAGTGGGAGTTCACGCTCATTTTTTATACCTACTGTCGGCCCCGCTTAAACGAATACTGTCGGTTCCAAGAAATATTCGATTAAGCGGGGATCTTTAACATTGCATTTATGGCATGGGTTCCGGGATGTGCTATTCGTACAAGTGGGGTGTTCGTTTATCCGTTATCCGATTAAGCGGGGCCGACAGTTTTGAGAAATCAATGCATTTACATATAAGTGGGGGTGATTTTTAATGTTTTCCGATGAAATTGCATTGTGTTAACCGATGTTTTCCGATTTAATTGCATTGTGTCCCTTTGCCCCCTGGAAAAACTTGAAATGACGTCCCTGTTCGTGATAGATTAAAACACCAAGATTAGCGTTTCTTTCAACAGTACGTTCAGTTTTTTAATTTAGAGTGGGTGTGGGTCAATTGACCCCCCCCCCCCCCCCCATCCCCGCCTTGACTTCTTTTTACATACGTGAGCTTCCGTTTTGTTTTCCCGATAAAATTGTAAGCATTCACGCTTTGCCTCTCCCCTCTGGAAAAACTCCAAATAACAGGCCTGAGTGAGTGAGTTAAAAATACTGAAAGACTTCAATCTCTTGTTCTCTTTATATTCCGCCATTGAAAAGAAATTAGTAAATCGCCGATTTGTTTATTAATAGCATTGTATGTTAATTTTTAGTGCTCCTATTTTATGATTTGCCAAACGATTGCTTATCAAGTTCAACACGTGGTTGCTAGGTCATGGCTAGCTTTCCCACCTCAAGGCATCTTAACTGTCATCATTACCTGACATAGTTCTTCGCATATGTCACTTCTCGAGAAATTGCTATCTCTAAATTACTTCTCCGGTAAATTTGAACGCTATGAAACTTAAATTTAGAACCAGGCCGGACGTTTGAATTTTTTATTGCATTTACGGAGAATATAGAGTAGGTATGGTGTACAAAAATGCGCCATTTGACATGGACAATATCCGAGCAAGCGGCGAATAAGGGTTTATTTTGCTATTGCAGAGAAAATTTCTAAAAGTGGCGTACTTTCTGGTAAGCCATTTGTTTAACTTCGGTCTATCTTTTCACTGAGCAGAATTTTGAAGAGTTAATTCGATTGTCTGCATTTTCACCAATGGCCAAAGCCCGATTAAGATACTTGGGGGCTCTAGGCCAAATACTTTTTTGGGGCCCCTTTGTGCACAGACTACAATTTTAGGCATTGGATAGAACAATTTTAGCCGTTGACTAGAAATTTTTTAGCTATTTGGGGCCCCTACATTGTGGGGGCCCTAGGCCATGTCCTAATTGGCCTATTCAGTAATCAGGCCCTGCCAATGGCAAAGAACGTCGCCGAACTCGAAACCTATGCCAGTTGCCTGGAACAAATAGAAATAATGTTTGCATGAGACATAGGGTTTGTTGCCTTGTCAAGCTGTCTTCTCAATTACTCAAATCGATTATCTTTTTCTCAGCATCACCTTTTTAAAAGTAAATCTTTAAGAATCATAGCTATCTCTTCGATTTTCCTTTCTCTATGTTTTTTGCCTCATCGATTGTTTCGTTAAGAGTTTCAATTCCCTTTCTCATTGCATCTCATTTGCCTTCTTTTTGGCCTAACTGGTCTACTTTTCCAGTGCGATTATCAAACATACTAGTGCTCCAAATTAAATCCAATTAACGCTTTAACTTTAACAAGCGCCGACTTTTTCCTCCACTCGAATTCGCCTGATGAATTTTCAAAACCGCCCTTTTTGACATTTTCGCGACTTGGAGAATTCTTATTATTTTCAAGCACATGCTGGGCCATGTGTGTCTCGCTCTTCCTTCGTCACGATGACTTTAACGTTTTCCTGATTTGTCATTTAAATTATCGAGCTAAACAATCGGATAGCACTCGTGACATCCATGTTTTTCAATGTTACATCATTTCGACTGGGGATCTTCTTGTTGTTATATGTAATACCTGGACTCAGGGCCGTATTTAAGGGGTGGGTTTTTAGGGTTCAAACCCCCTCCGAAAAATTTTCAAAACTATTACAAAAATGCTTCTTATAGTTTCTCACTGAACAAAATTATTACTGCTATTTTGTTTTAATTTTATTATTTACTTTGAATCAGCATTTGAAAAGTAAAATTATCCTTACTGAATAATTGAACAAGTGAAGTGTTTTTTCTGCTGTAATTATTTTTATTATAGTTGTTGCAAACATAATTTCCTGACAATACACCTTTCCCTTCGGACTTTTAATACCACTAAAAAAAAACAGAAAGAAAACACCAAAATTCTTAAAATTTGTAAGTACCAAACTCTATTTTTAACACGTCTTATGAGTAAACTCATTTGTCCAGATTGTTTTTTTTCTTCATTGAAAAGATGAGTCTTTTTTTTTTTTTTTTTCACTTTAATACCCTTTAAACATTTATTGTAACATAAAAAAAAAACAGAATATAGAACATGAAATCAAATTTTTAATTTACTTTATAGATTTCACGAGAAATAGGTTTGGTAAAACCCTCCCCAAACCAGTGGTCGGAAGTAGCGCGCTACAAGTAGCGAAACTACTGTAGTAGCTACATTATTTAGTAGTTTGTAGTGTAGCGCACTACTTTTAAAAAAAAGTAGAGTAGCGAGTAGCGCGATGCAAAAAAATAGTAGTTTTTTGTAGCGATTTCTAAAAACTACTTTTAAATTAAAAAATAAATAAATAAATGATAAAAAATTAAAAAAAGAGAGAACGAAACAAAAAACAAGGTGGTTCTCGTGGCGAATATTCGTAAAAATTGTAAAAAAAATCTAAAAAGGACAATTTTTTGCAAAAAAAAAAGGAAAAGTAACAAACAAATTCAAAGACAATTCCTATTTCTATTCCATATTCGAATGATGTATTTTTTTAACGTAAACCACTTTTCAAATTTTTCCGGTCGATCCTCAAACGGTGTATTCTTGTTATTTATTTTTTAAAAAGTAGCGAAGTAGCAACTACATTTCAAAAGTAGTGTAGCTCGCTACATTAAAAAAAAAGTAGTTGTAGCTGTAGTTAACTACATTTATAAGAAAGTAGTTGTAGTTCGCTACGAAAAATATGTAGTTTTTCCAACCACTGCCCCAAACTCAGGTCTGGTTACGGCCATTTATGTAATACCTGGACTTAATTTACATGGACCCTCACGAGATCTTAGCATGAAAAAGAAATTTATTTAGCACGCCTGCATTCCATTAAAAATAGTAATACGTTTGGAAATTTATTAATCTGTAACTTGTCTCTAAAGCTTTGCTAATTAATTTGCAATAATTAGATTCCACATTTTCCAATAATATGTAAAGTTTTAACAAACATATTGAGGAAAACTTTTAATTTTTCAAAAAAGCCACAAGGTTAAAAAAAAAAGAAAAAAATATTTGGTTTAAACCAAACAAGCCTGATTGAATTTTTTTTTTTTTTTAAATTGTTTTTCTTGGATAAATATCTTGACGATGTTAAAATGTGTGTGTGCTTCGGAATTCTAACAAAAGTACCACATTCTCACCTGATGATATTGTGTAACATGTGCTGATTATTTGTGATTAATAAGACGTCCAGCTGACTATGCAGAAAAAATAGTTCAGCAGAATATTAATAAATTGTAAATGACTGAACTATTTTGAGTTGGCAAAAGAAAAAAAAACGAACACATATGTGGTTTAAAGAACTCAGGAGAGACAATCACGTGTTACATTCAAGGAGTGTGCAACACGTGTTTTTCGAACATGAGAGAGCTCGATTTGCAAAAATTTCACAAGCACACGTAAAACATTTTACTAGCGAAATCTCATGGCATGTTCATGTTCAGGTTTCACTATAAAAGTGATTTGATCTTGATTTAGTGCCTTTTTTGCTTTCTTTGTTTATGTGCAAAATGTTGGTTGAGAGAGCTTATCCAAGAAAGAGTACTGACATAAAATTATCTGTTTTCCATTTTAATCAAAATATATTTCTTGATAAGTAGTCTTTTTTAGTAAACATTTTGAATTTTTTTTTTTTTTCTAAATGTCCTTCTTCTTCTCTCTGATTTTTACATTAACATCAGCACCCTCCGTGTGGAGACCGCATTTCTTTGTGTTTTATCTACCTTTTTTGGTAGAAATTAGTAAAAACGTAAAAACATTTTGTTTCGTCCCCCCCCCCTTTTTTTTTTTACAAAAGAAGCCCTTGGTATTAAAAAAACTTACATGCGTTAATTGAAGACCTGTGTAAGAAGGCAACAACCAAAGCTTTTTTTATCCCCCATATTTAAATACTTTGTTACAATTAAATTCCATGAAACCAATTTCTTTGACATTTTAATAAAATGTTATCTGTGTATAATTAATGGTTTTGTATTAGAGCTCTCCCGTTAAGTAAAGCTTCCCTCTTTCTATAATCGAAGTCTTCATTGTAAGCTTAGTATAATTAACTATTTGAATGTAAGATAAGTGATTACTGTTATTATTATGCATAAGTAAATAAACCGTTGGAAAAAGAAAAAAATAATTAAATTATAGTTAAAAAAACTAAAAAATATGCTTTTAGAGTTAATCAAACTAACATGCACTTATAATACATCAAAATGAAACATAGTTTAGCCTTTAGTTTTATGAATAATAGTATTAAGGGCCGAATTCAAGTGAAACAGCATTGCAATCGCTTCGAGAGGCGATCGCAATAGACCAAAATTACAATCGCTACTGGAAGTCGAATTACATTAGAATCGCATCTCGTAGCGATTGTAACGTTTCACTTGAATCCAAATTTGGGAATTTGCGATTGCATTGGTGAGTTGCGATCGTCCGTGTTTCACTTGAATTCCTGCCTAAATATATTACTTTTATATTTGCAAAGAACGTGAATTTTATCTTTCATTCAGAGTTACATACTAACAACTGAAACACTTATAATATCAATTACATCAGCATGTAATGTAGTTTAGCCTTCAGTATCAATAATAGTATTAAAATATATTATTTTTACATTTGTAAAGAACGTGAATTTTATCTTTTATTCAGAGTTACATACATACTGACAAACAAACCCACGTGTGAAACTAATAAAAGCATATTAATAAAAGCGAATTAAAAACAACAGAAAACTATGAAAAATAATCATAAAATGAAAGTAAAAAATCTCGCGGTTAATGCTACTTTTTTTTTAATTAGGTAGTTAAAACTATGATATTATAAAACTATGATGAGTATTAATTAATTTTTTGGCGAACTGATCACATTTCGTGGACGAAACATTAAAAACTCCCCCCCCCCCCTCGCCTCTTTGTAACACGAATCTCTGTAAAGCAGTCTTTACTGCATCAGATCGCAGCACACAACGGATGCAAACATTAAAATGTTTTCCTACTCACTTTAAGGCACTACTACATTCAAGTTGTGTTCCTTTTACACTTTCCATTACAGTGTTTGTTGTTACAACTTCAGATCTCAGACTCTATCAAAAACATCACAGTTTTTCAAATTTGAAAATGCATTCCACAGTTTATATATTTTTATAGTTGTAGCAGCTTCTAAAAAAATAAGAAATATTACTTCCAACATTAGTACACTCGCCTGTTTTCATTTATTTAATAATCCTAAATATAGTTTAAAAAAACTAAAAAATACGCTTTTAGAGTAAATCAAACTAAACAGAAGTTCCCAAACTGTTGAATATCCGCTTAATTTACATGATGCACTTATCATGCACGCATCAACGCATAATCTAGTTTAGGATTTAATAATAATAATAGTATTAAATGTATTACTTTTATATTTGCAAACAATGGGAATTTTATCGTTTATTCATAGTTACATACAAACAACAGAAACACTAAAATACATCAGCATGTAATATAGTTTAGCCTTTAGTATTAATAAATAGTATTAAGAATATTACTTTTATATTTGTAGAGAACGTGAATTTTATCTTTTATTCAGAGTGACATGCAAACCCACATGTGAAACTAATAAAAGCGTATTTATAAAATAATCCTAAATATAGTTTAAAAAAACTTAAAAATACGCTTTTAGAGTTAATCAAACTAAAAAGATTTTCAAAACTATTGAATATCCGCTAGGTTTACGTGCACTTACAATAACATCAACATGTAATATAGCCTTTAGTATTAATGATAGTACTAAATACATTACTTTTAATTTTCAAAGAACGTGAATTTTATCTTTAATTCAGAGTTACATACTAACGACTGAAACACTTGTAATACATCAACATTTAATACAGTTTAGCCTTTAGTATTAATAATAGTATTAAATACATTACTTTTATATTTGCAAAAAACGTGTATTTTATCTTTTATTCAGAGTTACATACAGACAAACCCACAAGTGAAACTAATAACAGCGTTTTAAAATCGATTATTTAATAGGCATGCAAAGAGAAAGTGCCGTGTCCACTATTTTTATTTTTTTTAATTATTATTATTTTCAATTTTACTGCTCCTTTCTGAAAATGCTGAAACTGACATGAACATTCAAACTAAAAATTACTCATTTCGAATTTCAACGCGAAAGGGGCGGAGGGGGGGGGTTCTATGTTCGAAATGATTTGGTTCATTACTATTTCCACGAATCTACCTCTGCTCTCTCCGATAAACATGAATGAAAAAATCCCAGGAGGAAGTTTTGATTCTTATAAGAAACGATTTATTTTTACGAGAGAGAGATTCCCTAAGAAACATACGCTGAAACACGTGTTCTTAATTGCGTTGAGTCATTTAATGCTCGTGTTTGGTCGCGTGTTTTCCTGCTACTAATGCTATGTGTGACTGTGGTTTCGTACCTCACAATCACTATTGTCTGACAGGGCTGTTTTATTTGCTGTTTATTTAGTATTGCGCTGCTGTAAACAAGATTCGCGCAAATATGTTAAGGGGTCTTTCACAAATTTCACGTTTTGTAAGGAGGGGTGGTGTGTGTGAAAATGTGAGTTTGACAAGGGGAGAGTAAAAGGAACACACCTAGAATATAATAGTGCCTTAACCCATTTATGCCCAAGTTTTTTTTAACATTTTTTTTTTTTCAATTTTTATCTGTTTAAAACTCTTACTTGGAACGGTTTACATACATTTTAGGCTTGAAATAGTTCGCCGTTGCCATATTTATTAAGTTATTTAACGTCCTTTTTATGGAATATTTTGCAGATATGTGAGCAAAATACGACCTTACTTGACTTTACTTGTGCAAAGTAACATTACAGAAGTCATCTGTGATCAATTTTAATCAAATATTTTTAAAATAGTTTAATTTTACGAAAAATAAGTTCGCAAAAAAAAAACTTACTTTCTGTGGCTTCCCATGCTGTATCGTTGCTTGACTGATTTGTCTGAAAATAGCTGTCAATAAATAAACTCTGACGTCCAAATAGTGGCTCTAACTGGTTTACTCAAGAAGAAGGACTATTTAACTTGTGAAAAACAGCTTTAATAAAATCATATACTCATTACAGGTTTTTGTATGCAGTAACTAACAAGCGTCCCGTTTTTTGGCTACTGGGCATAAATGGGTTAAAGTGAGTAGGAAAACATTTTAAATGTTGGATCCGTGGTGTGCTGCGATCTGATGCAGTAAAGACTGTTTTACAGAGATTCATGTTACAATGAGGCGAGGGGGGAGAGAAAGTTTTTAATACTTCGTCAGCGAAATGTTACCAGTTCGCCAAAAAACTTGTCAATACTCAGAGTTTCAACTATTTAATTTAAAAAAGTGTAACATTAACCGCGAGATTTTTTACTTCAATTTTATGATTTTTTTTCATAATTTTCTATTGTTTTTTTCTTTTTTCAATTGTTTATTTGCTTATGTATAATAACAGTTGTTTCTTATCTTTCATTTAAATAGTTAATCATACTACTGTGTGAAAAGTGCCATCACACACTTTGGTTGAAGTAACTGTTTTTTATAGCTATATTTCTGCAAAATATGTTGCATGTGACGAAGGAAAGGGATATAGTTAATTGTGACATTTTGTGACAAACGGGGTGGGAGGTCTGGTATTTTGAAGTGTGACGCTTTGTGACTGGGGTAAGGGTAAAAAATAGTGACATCACACATTTTAGTTGAAATAAGAACATTTTTAGTTGCAATATTTTTGTTTAATATAATGTTACATAGTACAAGGGGAAGAAATGTGGTGAAGTGTGACACTTTGTGACGGGGGGGGGGACGTGTGAAAAAATTAACGTCACGCATTTTGGTTGAAATAAAAAAATTTTTTGTAGTAATATTTTTGTATCGTTACATGTGACGAGGGAAATAAATATTGTAAAGTGATTTTGGTTTAGGAGTAATAAACGGGGAGGGGGGGGGGGTATGGTAAAGTGTGACACTTTGGGACTATGGAGTGGGATAAGAAAAAAAGTAACATCACACATTTTGGTTGAAATACAAATATTTTTTCTTGCAATATTTTTGTCGAATGTGTTACATGTGACGAGGGCAAGAAACATGAAGAAGTGTGACAATTTGTAATAAACCGGGGGTACTATTAGACTATTACTTAGTTTTTTAAAATTCTGAATCTTTTTCTTCAAAACTTGTTAAGTGTGCATATCTTGCGCTTTTAAAATTGGCTATTATTTTGTCATGGAGTTATCTTACAGTTTTCTCTCTTTTTACAGAATGGCAACAGCTTTATCATCTATGATGAAATCAGGTTTTCAAAAGAGCTCTTACCTATGTACTTCAAGCACAATAACATGGCAAGCTTTGTGAGACAGCTAAATATGTGTGAGTGTCTGAAATATTTTTGTTTACAAATAATTTGTTTTTGTTACGTAAATATTTTTTAAAGCTCTTTGCTTTTATTACTATAGAAGTTTTTTTGCCTGTAAGAAAAGGAACTAAAGATTTTGCATGAAAATTTTAGGTAACTGAAAACAATAATAACAATTAAAATTATTTTATGGTTTCGTAATTAATTTGGCATTAATATTTTACTTAAATTACTAAAATGTTCATCGCTTTAAGTTCAATTTTACATGGAAATTTCAACTTTAACTACCATTGCATGTATGCATGTGTATATTTTATATGTATGTAATATATGATGTGGGGGAAATAAAAGTACCCATTGTATCAACACAAATATAGTTGTTCCTCTTCTAATCAAAATTCTTTCTTGATTCAAAAAAACTTTTGAATATTATGAAAAACAATAGTGCAGTCTTGATTTCTACAGTAGGTTTCTTGATGCAACTTGTACAATTTATAATTGTTTATATCGTGAAATCACATATTGGAAATTCTAGTTAACATCAGTTGTTGATTACAGGCGTTTGTGGACTTGGATGGTCGATGTTCAAACTCTATCAAACATCAAGTAATGGAAAGACTATTGGAACGTATCATGTTATTTCGGTTAAGCAAAAATATGTATAACATGAGAGGAGGTTTTCGAAATTCATATTTCTAGAAAATTACAAAGTTAGTTGCGACTCAGTTTACCGCTGATCTTGCTAAATATGAATCTAAGTAAAATTTCGAAGCCTAAGATTATTCTGTCAAATGCTTAACAGAACTGGCATTAATTGTTGCAACCCTGTGTTTAATAACTGATGCAACCAAAAGCCTTTCCCAGGCTCTGTTTACTTTCCCCATCTGGTGAAATGTGAAATACATATTTATGAATCTCTTCCTGTAATTTCCCTCATTTGCGATCCTTGTGAGATACACAATGTTGCGTTTACATTGTATGTTTTTATGGTTGCACTGTATTGCACAACAAAACATTGTTTTGCCTTTCCAAGAAATGAGAAACTGCTACGTCTCCCAGTCTTCTTCAAATGTTTTGTTTTCGTCATTCAACTTTCTTTCAAATTTTGAAACTAAAATAAAACAATTGTGAAATCAAATGAAAAAATTACTGAATTACAAAACTCAGTACAAGAAGCAAAATATTAGGTAACAATAGCTAAATCGATATGGTTTCATCATTTTCGTACAAGCGTATTCCATCCTTGCGTGACTATTTAATTTTAAAATTTGTCAATTATAATGTGGTACTCTGTTGCTTAGATATGTGCATAATTGAATAATATTATTCTTAGGTTTAAAATATAAAAAGGTCTGTATTTACTTACACAGCTTAGCATACTATGAAAACTGTTTTCAGCTTTCTACTTGCAGCCTTCCTTATAAGCCAGCAATGTTGCCCGAATGACAGAAGTAAATTTCTTCCTTTCTAGAAACTTACCGCCAAAAATATTTGACCGTATATTTACGAAGAATTTCTTTGTATGATCGGGAAGTGTAGTTCCGATTCCCCCCCCCCCCCCCGTTCCCTATACACCGAATTTTACGGAACGTATTAGGAATTCTAAAGAATCTCCTGTGCACAAATCAGTCGAGCAAGAGAGATATTTATTAAATGCAAGTTCCTATAAGTACGCATTAAGATAGCCGTTCCATGTCTCACGCAAATCGATTAGCAGAGCCTGATTATGGCACGCGCCAACTAGGCCTGGACTGAAAACTGATACACAGTATTACATAATTATGTATTTTTAAGAGAATAATAATTTATTTGTTGAAAAAAAAAAAACTCTTTTGATTCTTAATTAGTATTTCGCTTATTTAGTATATTTTATGCAACTAAAAAAAGATTTCTTTCTCGAGAATTAACTATAAAACTCATAAGTTTAAATGGATATGAAAACGTAGCATCAGTATTAGACATAATGCATGCAATGCGACTGCATAAGGGCCTTGCAGAGCTATTTACAATGATCCCCGCACCCAGAGGGGGATAGCACCGACAATGCCAAAAAATTAAAGATTATTTTTCGTTGACTTAACGTAGAAGGGCCTCAAAAGTATTGTCGGCCTTGGGCCTCACTTTTAGTTAGTCGGGCCCTGCCGGTTAGAAATTAATTACTCCACAATCGAACTAGTTTGCCACCCATGCTTTACGTGACCATACGTTCCGCTTTGAGCCTGACAAGGATAATTCCATTTTTTGGGAGCTGTCCCGTGTTCCCCGAACAAACTTCGGAAGCTGAAATGTCCCCCTGTCTATAAGAGTAACCTAGAGAAGAAAGTCAACCCATACAGTTACAAATTTAAAAAAAAAAGAGACCTGGATATCTACAATTATTTGAGAGGTACGAACTTAGGCATTATTAAGAGTGAAAGCAGATATTCTCAAGAGCATTCTTTAATAGTCTCCACCCCCCCCCCCCCCGGCAAACAAAATTGCTAATGTGCATCGGGAAAAAATCTGACTCGATAATTTCTGTTGTTTTTCAGATGGATTTAGAAAGCTGAGCTGTGTGGATCAAGGAGGAATGCATTGCTACAAAAATGAAATTGAATTTTACCACCAGTACTTCTTAAAAGGCCAGGAGAGCTTGTTGGAGCTTATTAAGCGAAAGGTAAGTCGGTTTATTATTCTGTACTTATATCTGCAATCTTTTCTATGTGAAAGCCTGAGGGAACCAGCCATACCACGTCATTGGTTTCGTTTCTCAAAGCGCGCTTTTTTGCGCATGGGTTTTTAAAAATTCATTAAAAATCAGTCATTGAGTTTTAAAATTAGGCTATTGGGAATTCTTGTATTTTGTAAGTCTCTGAATAATACCGATTTGTCAACGTAGGAATATTTAACAGGCTGATACTTCCCTATTTCTTCAATAGGGGTAGGTTTAAATGCAACTGATAATCATGTTGACTACTTAGTCACGGTGGGGTGTCAGGAAGTAATGTTGTCCTTGGGTTGATTTCATTCCTTTGAACAATTACTTCCCCCTTGAATTTTTTTTTAACAAACCTTCATTGATCTAGAAATTTAATTGTTCTACGTCTTTGAACTCTGTCCTCGCAGTGTCGGCTAATCTGCACTACCCATGAGCCAAGCAAGCAACATGAATCATCCTTGGACAGAATGTTCGAAATTCTTTCTTTGTTTTTATCGTGAAAGATGCAACGTCACTCACAAGTAAAATGCGTTATCATCTGGTTTGCCGCTGTGTCTTCTTCTTCAGAGTCCCCAAAACAAAGATCTTAGTACACCTGCCTGCCTTTGGGGGAAAAAAAGGGACTCGGGAGGGGGGCGGATACACCCATCCCTTGAGGGACTCTCCACCAGAAAATTTTCAATTTTGAAGTTCAAAAACTGAATTTCAGACGTGTTTTAATGATAAAGGAAGGATGCTTGGGTTCTTCCTCTGAAATGTTTCGGAATTGAAGTCAAAAACCTATGTGATCAGCAGGGTGTAAAAAAATTCAATGATTTTTTTAAAAAAATCAAAAAAATCGGATTTTTTTTATTTAAATCGGATTTTTTTGATTTTTTCAAAAAAAAAATAGAAACTTCAGTTATTAATTAATTTTTATTTATGAACAACTTACCTTTAAGTTTTTAAAAATACAAAAATACCTTTGAAGTAAAGCTTCACCAGTAAGAAACCCAGAAAAAAGTGTTAGGAGCCAATATGAAAATAATCCTGTCTACTAGCTAGGATAAAAATCAAATGGAGCAGGAAGCTCAACCCAATCCTCGCTTCATTCAGCCCCCCCCCCCTCTTTATTTTGCTTTTGTTTTGCAAAGCTGGAATATGTTCCATTTGAGCCACTAATAAGGACTGCCCCCCCCCCCCCCCCCAGTTAGTTGCTAATGCAAGGCATAGAAAATTCGTCTTCTGTTTGGTTGTTTTTGTTTTTTCTTTTCACTGAAAGTATATCACACACATTCTATCATGTCCCTCCCCCTCAATTCACTCTTTGCAACACCTGCATGTATTTTCTTTATTTCACATATTAGACAACAAATAGCACAATTTGTGCATACATATTATTTGGACTGCAACCTTCCAGCATCTGTGGAGGGGGGATGAGTAGGATTACTTTTCCATTTATTAGATGGAAATCAAAGCTCTAAAAGAAAATGGTAAAAATAATGAAATTGGGATTGTCCTAGAGAATTTTTTAAGGATTAAAATAAAAAGTGATTTAAATCAATGATTTTTTTAAAAAATCAATTGATTTAAATCGCGATTTAAATCACTGATTTAAATCAATTGATTTAAATCATCGACATCCTGGTGATCAGTATTTGCAAATTGGGAAAACATAGCAGAAGGCGGAAAAAAATTAATCGCCCCTTCCCTTGAAACATTTCTGAATCCGACTTTGGGACGCATAGTAAAAAAGGTTGGAAGTGTCATATAAACGTATACGACATAAGTACATAGTGTCTTTTCAAAATTCTGTAAAAATTATCTATCAACGATGAATTAACATGTTTATCATTTTTACTATTCTAATCATTGAAACTATTGAGACTTCAGTTTGTAAGACAGATTAAAATTTTAGTAGACATTATTAAGGTATAAAAGTAATATGCATCTTTATAAAAAAGCTTTTCATAAAGCACTATGCTGGAGAAAGGCATTTGCTCTTCGGTTCTTTCTAGAAGTCATTCTAGTTCTGAGGTACAGAAATTTGTCGAAGGAAATTAAAATAACGTAAAGATACTAAGGAATAGTTAAGTCTGGATTATTCAAAATTAATCTGCTTAAAGATTAATTTTGTATTAAGATATGCATAAATTAATTTTCGAATTTCATCTTTTTCCATAGGCAATTCTGTGGGTTCCCTGCTTATATTCGCATGTATATTTTTGCGTAAAATATTTCGCTAAAGTTTTTTTTAACGCCTTTAAGATTAATTCCTATTTAAATACCGGCTTCAAAAATGTGAAACAAAAGCTTAAATTATGTCAGTGGACTTTGCTGCAGCAATTGTTGCGCTAGGGACTGATCTCTCTTTGATTATTAAGTTCAATAAACGTAAAGTTCAAATATTTTCATAGTGATTCTTATCTTTGTGTACATGTTTCGAAGTTGATTAGTTGTGTATTGATCTGCATTATCTCTTTCACTCTGATAAAAACTATACAGACTTTATCTTAATTCAAAGTTCATAGCACCAGTATGGATTCTCTTAGAACTTGTGCATGTTTCTATAATTAGAACGTATTATTCAATGAATTGTTGAAATTTAAATTAATTTAAGTTAATCTTTTTTAAACAATTTTTAATGTAGAGATTCTTTATATTTTCAAATACAAATGTTTATACACAAGTGATTTCATGCCCCCATCCCCCATCCTCACTGAATTTAAAGCACTTTTTTAACTCACAAAAGGAGCTACAAACGATGTTATTTGTGACCTAGAAGAATATCGAGATGTAATATTTTCATTTATTTATTGTTATTGTTAGCAAAGGAAAAGAAACATGTGGAATAAAAAATTATTTCAGTATTGTCTTCCATAACAGTTGGTCTCACTTCATTTATTTATTTTACCTGTTCAGATAGGAAAATTTTATGTGTATGTAATTTTTTTCCAAAATCTGTTACATAAATTTTCGCTTACGATTATTTATTGGGGCCAGATGGTAGTCTTGAACTAAAAATTTGCTTGTTTAAAAAAAATAAATAAAATAAATTTTCCGAAACTTTGCGCCGATTAATTTAAGACCGATTTTGCGATCGATTTTAAACCAACAAAAACGTTTTTTTTTTTTTTTTTTTCCATTAAAAAAGTTTTGTTTCAAGAAAATTATTTTATTTGTTTGAAGTTGAAAGCAGATATGAAATAATTCTCACACTGCAGCGTAAGACAATTATCGTGAGATAGCTAATGTGAGAAAATTGAAACGGGAATGTAAGCTTGTTTAAAAATAAAAAAGTTCTCTGTGAGCTTCTTGCGAAGATATTTTTGTCAGAGCTATTATTGTCCTCGTCATTATTAGTCCTGAAAAATCAGAATTTATTACACTGGTTACTTTTAGTGTAAGAAAAGTTGCTTGCTGTGACTCAATGTGAAAATTTGCTCCGAATTGCGCCTAGTTACTTTTAGTGTAAGAAAAGTTGCTTCTCCAGAGTTTAGTGTGACTAAAAATCGGAAAATCTGCGCCGAACTGCGCCTATTTTGAAATCCTTTCACATTCTGCTCTGGAAACGGTTGAATTTACCGAATTTGAGCAGATTGCGCCGAAAATGAGGGATCAAAAATTTCGTTTCGTCGTCGATGACGAAAAATCGTCATCCAGAACGCGTTATGACGAAAAATAGACCCACGGTCCAAATTTTGTTTTTGGTTTTTTTGGTCAAAAAGAAAAAAAAAACGAACTTCACTCTATTTCAATGAATAGTACCCGAAAATTACGACGCATTAACGCTGTTAGATAAAGTATCCTGACTTCATATGAGAACGGCATGAGTTCAAAACGTACGCCTAAGTTTAGTAAGAACTTCATCTGACTTCAGAAGGATTTTTTTTTAATAGCTGCTATTTGCAAAAAAGAAACAAACAACTCGCACTTTTGAGGTTATTAAAAATTATTACTTTTCCTCTATCAAGGTCGAATGCTTTGCACGGGTCAGCAAAAATTATAATTATTGTTAAACTGTTCACACTCCGTATTTTTTCCATTCCCCATTGCATTTTAAACTGAGGCGGGTCTAACGGTACGCGGACTAAGCGGTCGCGTGGGGCCCCGTCGACCCGTGATGCGCTATGGGGCCCCGAAATTCTCCTAGAATCTAAAATTCGAATGCACTGGTTTTAGATATTATCAAGCTGCTAGAGGGATGTCTTGCACATTTCCGAACATGGAGACACTTTTGAAAATATTTTTGACAATACCCATGTCAAATGCATCAGGTGAAAGATCGTTTTCTGTTTCAAAAAGAGTTAAAAATTATTTCCGCAGTAAAATGGGAGAAGAGATGCTTAACAACTTAGCCATACTGTATATTGAACAGGAACTGTTGAACCGCGTCGACACGGAAAACATAATTAATGATTTTGCTGCAATTAAATCTAGACGAAAATTTATATGAGGTATGTAAATAAAAAATATTGGTAAACTGCATTGGTTTTTTTTTCTCGAGGGGGGGGGGGAATTTTCTCCCCCTTTTCTAGAGTGGGGTGGAGGGGGGCCCCAAAAACTTTTACCGCTTGTGGCCCCCACTTCACTTGATCCGCCTCTGATTTTAAATATTCCTGTGCAGAATAAATGCAGAAACAATCTATCAATTCATTTGGAAGTTTTTTTTTTCTTAAATATATCGCGGGATATACTTCTCTTATATTTTCCGACTAAAAGAATTTCTATGCATCTTAGATAATTTCAGCACATTTTAAAAGGATATCTATATGTTTTGACGAAATTTTCTTAGTTTCTACCTCTTATAATAAAATCTGTTTTGGAAGCCTGCCAACATCGAACACGTGCTTCGCAAATAATTGCATCTTGTGCTTCAATCCTTTTGCATCCTAAACATATTTCAATTATTTTGGAAGTTGGAAGTTATTTTAGCCTATTCTACTTCAAATCAGCGTATTTTATACTTCATTTTAATCACTAGCGTATTTTTTTTTTTAACTTGAAAACATTCTTTTTAAACCTTCTACTATTAGAATGAATGTAGAAATGAACAAATCTTCTGATTCGTTGTATCAATTAAAATAAGTACTTGAAGATTAAAATATTTGCTCCACATTTGATATGAATTTTCTCAATATCAAACATGGCTAAAATCCCGTGTTTCAGGATTGGATTATAATTGAATACATGTTTGGATTCGAAATATTACTTTGCTGCTTGTGGTTTCAATGTTTTTTTGCATCTTATAAATACTTCAATTATGTGGAAGGTTGAAAGTTATTTTAACCTAAGGCTCCTAAGGTTACCTTTACATTCGCTTATGTTCTCTTAAAATTTAATACAACATTTTATTTTTTGTTTTAACAACTTTATTTCTAAAATTAGATTTTAATTGTCAAATTAACGTTTCAATATCACTTTTTTTCCTTTCTAAAGAATGACTTAACTATAAAATATATTTTGCTAACTTTTAAATTCCAAAGTTAGACCCTCTTAAAAGGATACAATTTATCTTTACTATAAACTGCTGGGAAATTTTTCAAATTTTATCCCAATTTCATAGATTATGAAGCTTTTCTGCAGTGATATGTGTGTGTATCGATTTTTTATGAAATATGGTCTGTCTAACAAAGTGTGTTAATCACTAAAAATGTTGTTTGAATCTGCTGCTCCAAAACTGCTTCTTAAATTAATTTCTAATTTTCCATTCCAACAGCGCAGCCAGAATTTACATTGTGGGAAACAGGGAGAGGAGATGATCATTAAGTTCTTACCTGAATAATAAACTATCATATATCAGGATTGGGGACACTATTAGTATTAAATTCCCAAATCCTGAAGGGGTTGCCCCCCCCCCCTCCCCTCGGTGCCACTGATGTGACCACATGTTGTTTTTACTGGGAAAACTTATTTGTTTTCAATATTTAATTCTAGGCTTGAAATGAAAAAAAAAACTGTAGTTTTGTAATTAGAAGTATATGATAGAAAATAATAGTATAAATATATATCATGGTATACTTGGTACAGGAGCTCAGTATATTTGCATTTGTACTTTTTAAAACTTTTTGAGCTATTTTGTTCTCCTGCTGCATCTTTATTAATTTAATATAAAAATCTTAGGTATTTCTATGGATTTGGTACCGTTTTTCAAAATTTCTTATTTATTTGCAGATCCCAAACAATAAATCTGAAGATCCAAAAGTAAAACAGGAATACATTGACGAACTGTTGTCAAATATTAAGTCCCTTAGGAACAAGCAAGAGAATTCTGATCAGTGCATGAGGAGCCTCAGGCGAGAAAATAGAATTTTGTGGAGGCAAGTCAATGTTTTAACTGATAACTATTCCAAACAGCAAGCAGTCTTACAGCAGGTAATTGTTTAACTTCATTACTTCTTATATTTATGTATATATTTTGTAAATGATGACCCATCTGGACTACATATATTTTCCTTTGTATGTATGTATGTATGTATGCTTATAATATAAAACGATTGATTACATTACCCTCAATCTCATTAAACAGAGACTATTGTTGTATAAGATCTAGTTATATTATTGAGGCCTTTGATGAAAATCTTAGTTTTTAACAAACTTCAAAAAGGAGACTTCTCAATTCAAAGTGTTTGTATGTTTTTTTTTTAATTTATTTTTTATATATATATATTTTTTTTTGTTTCTTAGCTCATGTTGTCTGACCTAGTGAACCCATTTCGACGATTATTTTTTTAGTGGATAGGGGACGCTCTAATTTTTTGGATCCCATACCTTTGATTGACCATATTAGTCCTTTAGAGAAAAAGTTATATGCAAAAAATAGGGAATTTCAGGCATTTTCCTTGGAAAATGATTAAATATGAAACCCATTGTTACGAGAACACATGGTTGCTAGGAAACAGTAACAGTAATAATAATCTTAATGAAAATTTTGAATGAAGGCTCTCTTTAGCAAACATGAAATTCATTACTTTCTTTGCTTTCTCTGTGGTATATTTATCTTTATCTAATGCCAATAATACAAACGAGGCTTAAAAGTCAATGGCAAAAGTTCGCAAAACATATGTAACATTTGCTGTTCAATTTCTAAAACTCAAATTCAGATATCATTATAATATAAAAAACATTTTGAGTTATCTCTAAAATAAATCTTGCTTCTCAGATGAATACGTTTATAAAATGTTCTCCCAATTAAGTTGATAATATATTTTCAGCTTGTACCATTCTTTATGAATATGGTGCGATCAAATCGGGAAGTTACTATGAAAAGAAAACCTGCTTTAATGATGGATGAAAGTGACATACGTGCTAAGCTTGCCAGAATGTCCCCACCTTATTACCTGGATAAAAGCGATACTGAGCAGAGTAATTCCATGGTAAGTAATTGCAATTTTAAATGTTAAGTCTGATTTATTTCAGTATTTATTTAAAAACTTTCGTCTGTTAGTAATTTCTTTTACTTTTTAGTTTTTTGTATTTAATGCTTGAATTTTGTCATGATTTCTGCTTAATTATTTTATGTAGTTTAAGTATTCAAACTTGGAACATTTTTTTTCTCAATTTAATTCAGTGTCTCTTTTTCCTTTGCATTTCTGTACTTACTATAAGTAGTTATTTGCCTTAGTGTATTATATGCAAAAATAAGGAAAAGTATTTTCTTTATGTGATAAATTTTTAACTCCTCTGATAGCTGCATTTCCTTTGTTTACTCTTCTATGAACTTTTAACGAAACATGTACAGAAGAGCACCGATTGGGTAGCCTGGTCAGGGTATAGGCAGATCCAGTAAATGAAAAATTCTTTGTATTTTACAACTTTAAAAAAGATTTTGTAACATCCCTTTGCATTTTCCACGTTTAGAACTGACAATTTTTTTCTGTTGCAAACGAACAGCACTGTTTGATTTATCAATCAAACACTGTTGCATATTCCTGATCATCCCAATTTTAATCATATTCGTTGTAAATCCTTCAATCAGTTTCATTCATCTTTGAATTAACTACTAGAGGACACACCTCATCCTAAGTTATTCTCCTATTTTCAGGAGATAGGATTTCTTTCTTTAATGTAGTGCTTTTCCCTGGCATCTTCGTTTATGTTTTGTTTTTTTATGTTTTTAATGTTTCTTAAAATTACTTTTCAGTTTATTCTTTTGGTTCATTATTCAAAAATTAAATTTTGTTCCTATGTGTTTCGGCAAATATTTTCAAAAATCTAGATTTTCTATTTTTTGCCCCTTTAACAATTTCTCTTTTTTGGCTCCTTTTTCTACTTTTCAGTAATAGTTCAGCATATTATAGCCTATGAAAGCTCTTGTGCCAGTTACCCAATCTAACCATAATATCTAACCAACCGATCCGTTACAAATGGCATATTTAGAAGTTAATTTTTCGCTTTTAACAGATTTTTCCCCCACCTTTCTTTCAGCAGTCTAGACAAAAAATACATGACAAAAAGTACATGTACTTCACCACCCCAACAGTTCCCCCCCCCCCTTTTTTTTGTTTTCAGAAAGTGTCAAAGAGATATCAGCAGCCTATGCCTTGACAAATACAGTTTTGGACATTTGTTACTCAGCTCCTAATTAATCAGTGCTCTACTGTATTTTCTCATGAGATAATTTTCAGTTATTATATTTCATTTTTTGAAGTTAATTCAAATTTTCTAAATTATATTTTATTTCCAGCAGTATTAGAAATTTTTTAAAGTTATGCCTTACTTAACAAATTAACATATCTTGTGCTTAAATCTTGTAATTGCATTTCACCTAATAAATTTATTCTGTAAAATGCAAATTCAAAACAGTAATATCATCTAGACAAGAAATAAACTACTCGTTGTGCGTGGTGAGTAATCAGTGAAAAGCGATCTTAATAATAGAAAATTTTCATCGCTGCCATATAGTGATTGCTACCTGTTGCAAGTAGTTAGTATTCTAGAAAAAAAAAATAGCCTTTTTAAACTGAGAATTTGGCATTTGCTGAAAAGTTTTTGCTGGGCCATTTATGGAGTCCTGGTAAAGTTTTGTGATGATTATTTTTGCTATTGTTACGGCTTCATTAAAACGTGCTTAGTGCATTCTAAATTTAAATATTACCTGGTTTGAAAAAAAAAAAAAAGAAAAAATCATTTCCTTTACTGCAATGGTATTGTATAACAACTATACCAGTTAGGCTCTTATACCCATGCCTATATTCATTTAAAAGCATAAAAGGAGCTGGTTCGTAACTAAAATGCACTATATTCATTATTCAAAGCAATGCGGTTGTTACTTTTAGTCTTAAAACGCTGCATGAAATTGTTAAGTAGGCATAACTTGTATTCCTGTATGTGGTATTTGACTCATGGATGTGAACCATCTTGTGAATTTGTTTTACTTGCCTTACCACTTGCCCTTTCAGCTCTAGGGAGTGTTGCATTGCCGTTCTGCCGGTGTAACATGCGAGTTATTTCTTCAAATGTGTAGGAGTGTCTAATCAGAATAGCTATGTATAGCTTTGATTCATGATATTCTAAGTGAATATACTGAAGTTGTTTTTTATAGCCTTCACCACCAAGTAGTGTTTCAAATAGAGGACCTGTTATTCATGATGTAACAGAGATGGAAAGTCACAAGATGTTTCCAGCCAACATTTTATGTTCTCCAAACGCTTCCACGTCAAAAGAATGTGAAGCCATTGTCGATAGTCCTTTATCTTGTAACTTAGAAAGCTCAGAACAGACCATCGACTGTTCGTACAATGAGCCAGGTGGCTCAATGGAGACGATTAATATTTTAAACCAAAACTTTGAGAGGTGGGTAAGAAGGGTCTCTCTTTCTCATTATATTAACAGTGTTAAAAGTTATGTGTTGGCCTTTGTAAAAGATGATACTTGTGATAATGTTGAGTTACCCTATGAAAGTTTTGAATTGTCTCAATCCCATGTACTTTTATTTTATTTTTGGAAAGAAGGACATATTTTCAGTTATATACGCTGATTGTTGATCAGTTTTGTTGAGTCAACTTGACAAACTTGCGCTTTTTTTACTAGTGTTTACAAATATCAGAAATAATTGCTAAGGATGTATTCAGTTTAATTTATTCTTTTTATTACTTTTTCCAAACCCATTTAGATTGTATCTTTTAAAATCACAAGATTCATTGCATGAAAACATTATCCACAGATTAACCTTTTGCAAACTTTTCTTTTAATCTTACATTTTAAAATTCACTACCATATGCTTCATCCGTAAAAATTTCTCGTTAATTATTTTGGCTGCACATTGCTCACACACCAAATTTAAATCCTTATGTAAACTTATTTTTCAGTGAAAATTGTGTTTGACCTAAGTATAAAGTAACATAATATGAAATGTTTGAAAAATCTATATAAAGCTCCTTAGTAGTTTTAGCTCATTGAGCAACAAATAATTTCGACTATAGCTGTCCCTAGAGATGTCAGGGAACTTCCATCTCCCTTTAACCAATATGAAGCATAATTGGTTATTCAATGCACAGCAAGCAAATATTTTGTTACTTCAAAAGTTATACCATTTACCTCAAGTTATACACCTCAATTTTTTGTTAACATAGAAGATAAAAAATTAATACAATGTGCCTATTACATTGTCAATTATGATTGCCATTAATAAGACAAGACCACGTAACTTACTGTCTAAAATTTTTTCGTGCGACCTCTGCAGCATCTGTGCACGCGCCAAGTCTCTTCGGACTTTCTCGAAATAGGGGGGAAAAGCAAAAGTGCGCATCCTAAACCTATCTCACCTTTTTCAGATGGAAGCGTCCAGGGCTGCCACGCGCACAAAACGCAAACGGACAGTATCTAAATTCTGTGGAGAAATATCTTGTCAGCAGTAGTAAAATAACCAACTGACATAAGTAATGTAATCAGGTACAACAATACATACATTTACACATTACTGAGGAGCCTAGCTGGGCCTTACTATCCTTTACCACATTCTCCTGTGCTTTATGAACTCCATATATGTGCCCAAGTATATGTGGCCTTGCCACGACGAGGTTAAACATGTGGTTCTCAGTTATTGTTTTTCTTTAATTCAGTACAAAAAGCAGAAGTATGTCATTTCTAGTAAACTACTTATCCTTCATGCTATGCTAAAAATTAGCAAGCATTATTTGTGTTGAGCTATAAATAATGCAGGGGTGCCAACTCCCTTCCTGAGGCTGATGGTGCACCCCCTCAAATGTTGAGGGGCACCTATTTTATTTAATTTCTATTGTACTGGATAGTTTCTGGACTGAGAATAAAATTATGAAGATGGGGGAATTCTGCTTCTGCGGTTCGACCGATTTTCACTTTTTTGAAATCTTTCAAAAAAACTCATATTTGTTTCTGAGTGTCAGGATTTTCTATGTTAAAATTTAAAAACAGATCTATTGAAAATTACAGGAGAGAGATTGACAGCTTTAGGAATAGTTGTGTTTCTTATTACTGTAGATATAGTGGTGAAGTTCATCCCAGGCTCTCGAGGAATCTCTTTTTGTGTTTCTGTGAGCAACTACATTTGATGGAATTTTTGAGGTTTTTTGGGTGGCATCTTTTGTTATATGTATTTTTTTATTCAAAGATTCAGCTTTGTCTTTAACTCTGTGTTAAATAATTTGTAAAGGCTAACACTTCAGCAAATATATTTTTTCTAATTACGAAGTTGTTGTGTATTATTTCTGCATTGCTTTGCTTTTGAGCCATTTTATATTTCACCATGCATATTTTGTTGAATCATTGCTTACCAGATGCTTACCAGAGTCATTATTTTATTTAGTCCTTCCCAGTATGAGGTTTTTTTCCCCTGGGTTGAACTAACGGTTAAAATTTTATTTTGTTTATTCTTTTGCATTTTATTGAAGTGCAGTGTTAGCAACAATGTGAGTCTAGCGAGTTTCCTTGTGAGGTTTTAAGTTTAAATTTAGCGCCTATTATTATTAAAATTAGAAAGGAAGCATAAAAGAGAGGGTGATTATGTAAGAGAATAAACAAAGTATTGATTGCAACTATTAAACTTGGTAAGCTGTTGTAAGAAAAGAAAACCAGAATAAAAGGTGAAACGTAAAGCTCGAATGTAAGAAATAAAAAGCTAAACTGTGTCTCTTCCTTAGATTGAAAAAGTGGAAAACCCTTAGAGAAAGGTATGTTGCACACAATTAACTGAAACTTTCTTTTGTATTCATTGTGAGATGATAGACTTTATGATGGTGTTATTTTATGTTTGCATAATTTTTATGCTTGGTCATTAAAAAACAAGTGGGATATTTGATTTTTCTGTGCAAGGTGCAGGATTTGTCTATATGCCGATATCTTTGGTAACTCAACAAGTTTTATTAGGCAAGTAAAATCGATGTTTGAAGTAAAAAGTATTCACCTAATAAACAACTTTTGTTGATCCTGTAAAATTTTTCTGATGGGGAGCTTACTAAATGGGTGGATGTTGCTCATAACTCAACTTCGATAACACTAAATTTTTAGTTTGTAGGATACTAAATTAGAGATTCAAACAGCATTTCTCAGATTATTTTCTAGCCATCATCTGCTTATGTTCGCTCATTAAAAGAGGGGGGTGGGGGGAGATATAACCAAAAAAACGCACACAATAGTGACAATAAGAAATCAAAACTATTTTACCAAAGAACTTTTGCAATATACTGGATGTACTTAATCCAAGTAATGAAAAAGAGTGTTAGTCAATGATGAGATGAATAATGATCTTTAAATTTCAAAACTACTCTCAATTAATTTATGGTCAAGGAATTATTAATATTTTTTAGTTATAGCATGTTAGTTATTTATACATAGTCATCCTGCGTACTTTATTCTATTAAAGCTGTGGAAATGGACCCTTCTTTATTTTGTTAACTTGGACCTTCATCACCAGAAGTATTTTGTGGCTGTTGTAGAAATATCTTACTGTGAAAGTAGAATTTCCTTCCTATGGGGTTTCCTGCAAAAGTGTCAAAGTGTAAAGCCATTGTTTTGCCTCAAATATAGTTTTGATATCTGTTATGAATAGCAAGAAAATGTAATAGCAAAACTAATTTGACTTATCTTGCTAGTCCAATCACTAAGTGAGCATAAATTATAAAGTTTCAATATTAGTGATAGACATTAAGGTTGTGTGCAATTGTCAAATTAAAAAAAAAAAGTCATACTATTCTGAAATTTTAACATTAGATTTTTTGATGAAAAGGCTTACGGACTACTCCAAACTCCAAAACATTTTGCGTTCTCTAGGGAAAAACTTAACCAAAATCTAGATTGTAAGATTTTTTTTAATTCAAGATAATAATTTGCTAATATTTGATGACAGTCATCAAATTTTTCAGATGCTATAGATAACAATAAAATTGATTTTATTCAATAAACTGTCAAAACATTGGTATTATAGATAATGATGAAGGATGTGAATAACTATTGGTTTTACAATGGCCTCGCATAACTATTAGCATTGTTTGGAAATTGACGAGAACAAAACAAGGCTCTGTCCTTCCATGGTGCTCTTTGTAAACTGAAATGCCAATCAATTGTTGTCCTGTATTAAAATAAATGTATACTGATATTTGTGTGATATTTCCATGACTTCATAAAAACATAACACTCCATTAAAACTTATACAGCAAGCTGCAAACATGTTACTAATATCTTACATTTGTGACACGATTAAAAATAGATCTCATACTGAAATACATTAAACAATTGTGTACCATTTTATACTACTAATATTTGCAGCAACTTAATCAAAATGTTTTAAAACATGAGACATTTAAATGCTTGCAGTCTTTATAATCTTATAACCAATTTTTAATGTGAACACTGATACATAACATGTTCTGCTTTAAACTATTTCTTATTTCAAAGAGAAAGAAAAAAAAAAAAATCTGTGAATTCAAGTCACATTTTATTTATTTTTATTTGTTTATTTATTTAGTTTCAAAACCTTTAGAATAATTCAATAGAGTTATGAATTTTGCAAAAAAAAAAACTTCAACTTTCGTTTTAACCCATGCATTTTCAAAGTAAAGAAAAAAAATGTGCTACGAAACCCTTTTACGTGAACCCTTTTAGTTTTAATCTCATTTTTAATGCAAGCCTTAAATAGCTGATTAAACTCTATTAATATACACTAAGGAAACATTCCTTGTATTCTTAAATTCGCATTTTTCAAATGTTTGAATTCTTAAATTATTTCTGAAAACTAAACACACACTAGCATTTGGGGAAAATGATGTGTGTATGTCTGCAGCGTTAGTGTTGTCTACTGTGGTTGAGTATGTGGCTCTTGAGTACATGTTCTGTTATGAATGAGTATAATGTTTGAAAGAAACATATTTATTTTATGCACAAAAAGTCTTTTCTTTTGCTTTCTTAGATCATGTATCTTGTTTCTAAAACTCTGCAGTTCTATGTTTGTTTTCTACAAATATGCATTTTAAACTGAGACTTGATGTACTTTATGTACTTTTGTAAAGGAGATGGATGTTGATATGTTGCAATGCTGTTGGTTATTTATAACCTCGAATTTATACTCATGCTCTTTTTATTATGTTGGATATTGGATGACTTTTTTGACTGATATAAATTGCTACATTACTTATTCTGCAGTCTTTCTCTTATTGATTTCTTTTTGCGATACCGGACCAGAAAGATCCTTTTTTCTTCATCTTGGTGGCATATTGCTGCATTTCTTTATCTCTGGACCCAGGAAACTTTTCATAACCATGATGGTAATGTATTTGTCTCTAATGAGAAATGGTATGTAAAAAAAAAAAAAAAAGAAATTTATAACTTTTGTTGTGTTTGCTTTTTTGTTTGTGTTATGCATTTGACTTTGATCCTCTGCATTTCCATATTGTCTAAAAAGCAAAAAAGAAAGCAGTCATATTTGCTCTTGGTAGGCTCTTGAGATGCGTTGGCCCGTTACCTCCCTAACTCTCTCTCTGTGGAAAGGTGCCTTTAATTTGCGTAACTCGGGCAGTTGGTTCTATGTGCTACGAAAGGCATGGGTAAGACTTAATTGTTAAATGTGTGTTTGTTTGCTGCTCACAGTGGTTCTCAAAGATGCTGGTTAATAATTAAATCATGGCTATGCTTAGACAGCATTTAAAATCTTAAAAGCATCATTCCCTGCATGAATGCATTATTTATTTTTCGATCCAAGAGCATATTTAACCCATTTTAATTAAGCATTTGTTTTAAGAAGTTATATATATATTTTTACATTATATTTTCTTTTACTGTTTGGTTCTCACCAAGTTACAGCCGGGGAATTTAACCCAGAGAAGCCTTGGTTTGAAGTCGTACTGTCTATCTTTTAATGTTAATGTATGTGTGACCAAATTCTCAAACAAGAAAATCCCTGGCTTAGTGTAATCCCCCTGCCGCCTCCCCCCTTTACACACATACACTCAAGAAAGCAAGGATTGCACTAGTGATCTTTACAGTTATTGTCTAAATTTTTTAACTGGTACTCCATAATGCTGCAATAATCCTGTAGGGTGATGTACCCGTAAAGAACAACCTAAGCTTACGAATCATTATGGATTCACTCATATTTCTCTGTGGGCATTGAAAAGTTTGGGCTGTAGTTTCCTGTGAAGTTTCTTGTGGATTCGTCATAGAACATAAATTTCCACCTTTTAGCTGCCTACCTTTGGGTACCGGGATATTTCGTTCTATCAGCTTCTTCTTGTCTTAACAGTTACTCCTATTGGATATTGTTCCACTTTCTTGTTGGTACACCAACATGATCTATGATTCTGTAACTCTCAATACTAGTAAAATGCTGTTAGTATCGTTCATTGTTACACTGGTGAGATGAGCACCTATACTTTGGTTTCCTAAGTCTGATAAGTAGCCCATTACATCATGTAGTAGGTAGTGTCATTTCATTTAGAGACATGTAGCAACTTTAAAAATTAGATCATAACATGTGGCTGTCATGAACTTGCAATATTTTTAGTGAACTTGTCCTTTATTGAGTAAATGTCCCTTCTTTCAATATATTTTGCCCCTCTCTTTTGTCACACAGTGTCACTCTTCACTATACTCCCTCCTCTTGTCACATGTCATGCTATATAACATAAAACATTTTTGAAAAAAAAAAACTTATTTCAACCATAATATGTCACATTTCTTGTCAAAAACTCGAATATTGCAAATCCTCTCACTGTACAAAGCATGACATCATTTGTAGATGACCCTTTAGTACTTTTTTTTTACAAAGAAAGAAAGCACAGAATTTTTAATAAACTTGTATTTTTAAGCAAGTAAAACAAGCAAGTATTTTTAAGCAATTTAAATATTGACAGTAAAGTTCCCTTCCACCTCATGCAAACATCAAAAAACAAAATATTAAAAAAGCACTTGATTGAACTTTTAATTTATTTCCCTTTAAAAGAACAATGCTGAAATTTTATGAACATATCCACTCTTTTATAGCATTGTTTTATTTTTTTCATGTACTTTATTATACTACTACTCTATTATTACTCTTACCTATAATTAATCACTAACTTTACCTGACTTTAAATCGAACACTTTAGTTGACACGTTTGATTTTACACATCAAGAATCTGTAATACTAAACTTTTCATTTCCAAGAAATTCAGCAAAAAAATAAAAGAACAGTGCTGTCTGTCTACTAACATAGTGAATACCACATGATTATTTATAGCCATTTTGACTTAATTTTCCTTTTAAGTTGATACTATTACTTCTACTACTTTTTTTTTTGTTTCCTTCGCATCTTTCATATGCTTGGGAGAGACCTAAACAGTAAAAGGAAAGCACAGTAGCTCGTTTAAAATCTTCAATTTTTTTATCACTTGTTTTAAATAGCATTTATGCAAGTCAAAGTTTGTGGGTCAATTTATTTGGGCTTAATTTTAATTGCATATCTTTGGATTTTTGAGTCAAAATTTTATAAGAAAATTTCATTTAAGTAAAAATTAAAATGGGTTAAACTATCCACTAAGTGTGTGTGTATGAATGAGTATGGATGGTTTTATCTATTTTTAACGATTGCTGTTTGTTATGAGGAATTATTGGTGCGATAGAATGATATTACTGTTCAAAAACAGTTATAAATTTCAACTGCATGAAGTAAGATTTCATTAATATTTTCTCTAATTAATATACAATTTGAGAACTACTGTTTTTGAAGTACTTTATGAAAGTAATTGCAGTTTTAAAACCTTTTGCTACCAAACTTATTCGTTTCTTTTAATTTTATTTTAGAAGTAGAAGCAATTCCACCAATTCTCGCATTGAGCTAAAGACTTCTCCAGTCAGTTCTCCAGCCTCGAGCCAAAGGTTGCACCTCTCACCACCATGCACATCGCCATCTGAAAGAAGCCCAGTCCCCAGTTTCAGTCCTGTACAAAATGGTATTTCACCAGTTGCCATAGTTGATGAGACGACTTCAGACGTCCCACTGACAAATTTAATGTCCAGCTCTTTTGCTCCAAAAATAGAAAATGTGTGCACCGAAAATGGAATGTTTACCATTAGCTCAATTTTAAGAGAAAACGCATCATCTGTGATGAATGAAAAGCAATCATTGGTTGATGAACATTCATCCATGATGCCATGCTCATCCAGAATGAATGAGGATCCTCCTCCTATGTCATCATTGATTAACAATTCGCAAATGATAAACGAGGGGTCTTCTACTAGAATGAGCATTGAAGGGCCTTCACAAATTCTATTCCACAAATGTTGAGCAAAATGAAACAACCATCCATGGAGCCTTCACAAATTATTACTGAACAAATCTCACTAGGCCATCAGCAAACTAGGAATGATCAACCCCCTCGACTAAGTGAAAGGTTGCAAATGCTGAATGAAAGGTCCGCTTCAGTCATGGAGGAAGCTACTTTAATGGAAGCACCAAGTACATCATTAATAATGAACAAATCTCCTTTGATGAACGAGGAAACAGTATCAATGATGGAAAGTCCATCATTGGTGAATGAAAAAACAATGATGAATCGATCATCATTGATACATGATGCACCTGCAGTAGACAGGCCTCCTATGATGAATGAAAAGCCATCTCTAATCATGAACCAATCGCCATTGATTACTGAAGCATCATCTTCCATGATCAACAGACCGTCTATAACTAGCACGAGGCCATCTTCGGTAGTTCACAACAGAGCCGCAATGATGAGTGGTGGCACCTCAATCCGTAGCAACGGTGGTTGTTTGAGCAGAGATGGGAAGTTAGCTTCAACTTATTTTCCGTAAGTTTTTTAATTCTACATTTACAAAATTAATTAGATTCTTGATGCTTTCTTTGAAATGATTATCACAGACAATTGCTTTTTATACACCTTTGTTTCTTGTTACTAAGTGAGCTTCCCCCTACTCTTTTACATGACCGATAGTTTTGCTCAAAACATCAATTTTTATTGTAAAAAGTCTGAGACTTTATTCTTCAACCAATCTGAATAGCCATGTTACATAATTCTGCAGAATAATTTTCGCTGTCCTCCTAGTAGCCAAGGTATTAAGGTTCCATAATGTTAAAAAAAAAAATTGTGCTTCATAAAAAAAAATGATTTTTTTTCTCCTTTACATTATGCCAAATTTTGTTTATATTTTTAAATATCCGTTGCATCCTGCAAATGTTTTAACTGTTTTGAAAGTTATAAGTTATGTTAACCTTCGTGATTTTAAACTGACCAATTTTATATTCATTTGAATCTTATTTTTGGGAAAATAAAAAAATGGAAGAGAAAATTACTGAAATAGATAAAGAATTTAAAATTTGCAAAACATTTCAACTTAAAAATGTTTCTAGAAAAGCTATCAGGTATCTCAAAAAGCACAATACAAATAACATGAAAGCATTATGCAAGTTCAAACAATAATACAACTTTTGTTGGTCAAAAATATTCATCTATGAAAAACTGAATTGAGAACTTTAGTTTAAGTAAGCATGTTCTTGTGTGTGTGTGTGTGTGGGGGGGGGGGGCATTACATATATCGAACAATATTTTGCTATTTGGCTCAAGATTTTTTGTCGTTTTTTTTTTTTTTCTTAAACCAAATATTCTTTGAACTCAAAGTCATATTTAATGTTGAAAGCGTATTCAAAACTACAACTAAATTGCTGTATGAATAAAAGGAATGTTTATACTTGATTAAAAGTAAGGTTCAATACAACAAAACATTGTATGTTTTATCTCTATATTTTAATATTATATTACTTAGTTAGTTTCCATTATAAATTGTTTCTTATTGTTTTTATAACTTATATTTCAGAAATGGTAAGAATGCAGTGACTGACATGAACTGGGCTTACAATCCAGAGCCATATACAAATGAAGCAAATATAGAAAATTGGCTTGGAGTAAGTATTCTGAAATAATTTCATCACTCTTAAATTCTTTGCTTATTTTCAGAAATTCTTTTCCAATAAGTACTGTATAAAAATCTTGGGTGTGTTTGGTATGAAGGAGAACGGTCAGAGGTCATTTATGTAACAGAATGCAGTTAAAAATTTATACTTCAATGAATCTGGCATAATCTATTATTCAGCCATCTCTTACCAACTGTATGCAAACAAAAATGCTTGTTGCATTTTTGTTTGGATACAGAATGTATTTGTATGATTGTATGATAAAATTCACCCAAAATTTATGCACAATTTAGATGACCATTTTTTAATATTAATAAGTCAAATTAAGAAGGGAAGAAGAAACTTCTTGATGTAAACAGCATATAGTGTTAATATTTATTTAATCTTTTTCAATGATGCAAATAATCCTATGCACTAAAATTTGAATTTTATTCAAAGCATTTTTCCCCCCTTTTGAAAATTAGGATAAAGCATTTTTCCCTCTTTTAACAATTACGATATTTATTATAAGTTTATAATCATTTTTAAGTATCAGTATCTAATACAAACTATCTTAAGACATAACAAAATAGTAATAAATGCAAGATGATGAAACAAAAAAAAAAAAAAAACAAAGTTTCAACTCTTAATTTTACTGAACTTTTATTTCACTCAAATTTTTGATAATATATTAGTTGTAGCATTTGAAATGTCAGACATATTTTTTAACAACTAAAAAATGATTACCTTTAAAATCTGAAGATTTATTGCATATCGCTTTGAAGAAAACATTTATGTTGTTGAAATCAACATTGATTTGCTACAAAAATCAATTTGAGTTATTTTGCAATGTCTGATTAAAGACAAAAGGACAAGTGCATAATTAGGTGCTGTACCGAAATTCTGAAGGAGTTTTCAGCTTTATACAGTAGAACCTTTCAACAATGGGCATCAAGGGGACCGAACATTTTGTCCCTTAGAGTTGTCTCTTCTTCGGAGGTATTTGAGTTGATGCATGTAGCATTTTAACTCAGAATAATTTTATACTACCAGAACATAAATTGTTGATATTTTAGAATCAACACTGAAAATATTTTACATACACCACATAAAATTCAAAATCAATCAAATTAAAAATTTTACTTTTAAAAAATTAAATTTATTCAAAAATTTGATAATTGCAAAGTTTTGTAACTTACTAAATAATTTGTTTCATGAATTTGTTGATGTCCTGTAATTAACAATACAGTATCTCTTAAATTATAATTACTGTTCACAGTTCAAGTTTTCTATAAAAAGCTTGTCATGGGCAGTTGCGGAGCTGATCCAACATGCATAAATTGATCAGAGACATACTTATAAATTGCAGCAAGAATTTTAGAATATATATTTGCTTCTTTGTACATGTCAGTGTCAATCTTCTACCAGTTGATTTTAAGACAATAAGAGCGAGATAGAGAACCTTGAATTCCAGTTTCAACACCTCTTATTTTTTTATACATTAATTTTTCCCTGTAATTAAAGGATAGAGTGTCCCTTCTTTTGAGGCAAGTAAATGCATGGAGATTTTTATTCAAAGGGACTGGGACTTAAAACAATTGCCCCCTAAATAAAGGTTCCCTTAAGGGAGGTTCTACTTACCAGTAACTTTTTGAGTCATAGGAGATACTCACACAAACAGTTGCCCTGGCGAAAGTCTTTAAAATTTACTTTGAATTGGACAAAACGTAATTTTTGGTTGTACATAAGTATGTGCATTCTTAAATGAAGGCAGGCAGCTGAAACATAAATAAAAATTGATGCTCAGTTAAGTAATTTAGGTTAAAATTTTAGTAGAGAAGTTTTTGTGAATATACAGTCAAACCTCGACATCTCGAATTCGAAGGGAGCAGTCAAAAAATTCGAGTTATCGAAAATTCGAGTTATCGAAATTCCTTGAATAGTGGACAAAGGGAGGGGGTACTGCAAGTTTATGCGAAAAAATAGTGCATGTATCTTTGAAAGTATAAATTAAACACTTACTTTTTCATTTCGTTATTCAAAAAAAAAAAAAAAAAAAAAAAAAAAAAAAAAAAAAAAAAAAAAACAGAATCAATGCTGGTTTGCTTTAAATTCAAGTCTTTTCACGTTCAACTACAATTTCTAAATGAGAAAGTATTCTAAAAGTATCTTTTGTCATACCTGAACGAGATTCAATAAATCTTCGTAACACATTAGTAGCAGATAAGGCTTCTTTGCTTTTTGGTTTTTCGTAAGTTTTGCAGATCTCTTCATGCTCTTCGTGTTCTCCTGCCCCCCCCCTGACCACACACTACAACTTCTTCAACTTTTAGAAAGTCTTGAAATTCCATTTCATTCAGATTTCTTAGTTAAGAAAGCCGTCCACAGTTTCATAATTTATGTCACATACGGTGGCATGCTCTTCATTCTTCACGAACCCAGCAGCTTTCGTAAAGCAATTCCAATACGTGACATCTGAATTGATTGCCCATAAAACAGAATGGAAATAAAAAATGCACGGTTACACACATTTTGGGACAAAGAAAGAGAAAATGGAATTCGAATGAAAATAAAATATTTCGAGTTATCGAGGGTTTAAATCTGGAAATTTCGACTTAACAAGGTAATTTTAGCATTGACAATATAGGATGCATAAAGGGAAAGAAAAATTCTTCGAGATATCGAAAAATTCGAGTTATCAAGGTTCGAGTTATCGAGGTCCGACTGTAGTATACTCCCGATTATCTGTGGAATTGAGTGGCTCAGGTATTACAGATAGCGAAAAAAGGCTTAAAATAAGGGGTAAAGATAGTAAAAATTATATTTTGCTTAAAAATAATTGTATTGTAAATAAAACCTGATATAAACAGTGAAGATAAATGCAGTATTAAAAATGATTTGTACTTTTAGTTCTTAAGCACATGAACTGTATACTGCCGTGCTAAGCACGAAAGTCGTATCTGCACTTTTTGACAAAATTGAGTTATCGCCACGAGGTGGCTCTTTGTGACGTATTTTACCAAAATACAAAATTATATGGTCATTTGAGAACGGGAAATATTTTTTGAAAAGATCTGAAAAAGTTTCATCTGAATCAAATACATGGTGGCGCAAAACTTTAAAGAGTTATATCTCAGTTTGAGCTCGACTGCAGATACCACTTTTGTGCTTAGCACGGCAGTATAAAGGAATAGTGCTTATAATAAGAGCCAGGTAAAACAATTTTTTCGATAAAGAACGCCGCACTCTTCTGTAAGAAATTTTAAGCAAAAACAACTAATTTAACCCTGACATTTTTTTTTCCAAAGATACTTTGTATACTGGTTACACGGCTACAGAACATGCTTTACAATGGTTATGTGCTGCAATCTGTTAGTAGTGAATAGAAACAATACCACAGTAATAATTGAACACTATTATTTGGTTGAAATGTTCATTTTTGGTCAATTCAAGCACTTTTTGGACCATCCCTAAAAAGGGACGCTAGGCATAAATGGGTTAATTTCACTGAAAAATTATTTTTCCCCTGAGATCCTTGCTTATAATCCACCCCCACCGTTAATCGCATCGTGGATAATTGAGAGTATACTGTACTTTTTATACTTGGTATAAGCAAATAAAAAGTGATAATGCCAGACTTTAGTCCATTATCACACATAAATTGAATGATTACTCAAATAAGTTCTTTCATTTGATAGTTACTTTGTTATTCATAATGAGCTTGAATTTTCTTTTTCTTTTTCAGCAAATTTTCAAAACTGACAATCTTGTTGCTGGATGCAGCTTACCACAAGTATGTATGATTTTGGTCCTGTTTTATACCTTGAAGTTATTAAATTTATAATCTGGTTATAGAGACTTCAGTGTTTTTGAGACTTACAGTTGAAAAACAGAATATTATCGACATTTTCTTGAATATAATTACTTTATTACATTAATATCTTTAATGAAAACTCTTAATATCTACTTATATTAATAACTGGGTATCTTTCTCTCTATCTATCTTTCTTTTTATCTATCTATGTCATGCTTTTTTCTCTTGAATGCCAATGAACTGAAAGTCGAACCGGCTACCGATAGATTGGTAATTTTTCAGGCTTCATTAGTTTTAATTTGTATGACTATGAGATTGTAATTAAGATATCAATTAATAAGTAGTCAAATTTAAAGCGACATGTCCTAAATGATTAAATATGAAATCCATTGTTACAAAACGTGGTTGCTATGAAACAGTAAAACAATCATAATGAGAATTTAGAATGAAGGCTTAACTAAATCAAACATGAAACTCATTAGCGGGTCACATACTTAGTACTTTTATCGCTAGCTACTTGTAATTTTTGGAAATATAAATTAGTTGAAAAGACATCTACTTATATCAAAAACCGAGTATCAATCTATGTCTGCTTCTTTCCCTTGAACGAGCTGAACTTGCTGAAACTTTCCTCCCCATTTTGAATGCGCGAAGCATCTCAATAATTCAAGTTATTTTTTGATGCAGGAAAAAAGTAAAGGCTTGAAGCGTCTGGTAGCAAGCCGCCTTGGTGGGGAGTAGTTTGTTGAAACTTTCTTTACTACTTTAAAGGCACGGAGCGCCCGTATAACGCCGGGCTACGCAGGTAGCTGCTTGGGGTATCAGCGGGCCACGTGCGTAGTATGTTTTGAAATCTTATGAACATTAAATTATGTATCAAATAATATAACATCAGAATGAGGTTAAAGTTTGGGGGTGGGGGGGAGGACATTATGCATCAACATGTCACAGGAAGCTAATCTAGCTGCCCTGGCAGCTAGTTTATATTATTCATTTTAGTGTTCATATTATAATCTATTAATATTCATATTAGGTTTTTTTAATTGAAAACAGTTTCATTGTATAAAGAAATAATTAGTTTGGGAAACACTTTCCTTCTCTTTATGATATTGATGAGAATTAAGCTAAAACCAGCAAACAATGATTTTATATTTTGATATTAGTTGTAGTTTTCCATGATTTTTTTGTAAATTGTGTTTGATGTATTATTTATATTCCTCGAAATTTTTATGATCTTTGCTTTATTAGCCTTTTGGTTAATGACATAAAACCAGGTCCATAGTTTGGAGGGGAAATTAGGAGGCAACAACCTCCCTTTTGTGATTGATGCTCAATCTTTAAAACTTCATGAATCAATGTAAGAAAATTTCTGTCAAGTTCTGAAAATCCCCTTCCTATAACATCAACAAATGTCCTCTGAAATTGCATTTAGGGACTTCAATCTCTAAAAATTTCTGGTGAGGAGTACTGTACTCCATCATATTCCCTAGTGTTATCAAGAGTGGGGAAGAATGACCACTCAATTTCAGGACCTCTAATTTTGAAAAATTCCTGCAGGAGCATTCTAAACCTTCTATGTTCTTCTAATAATGTTAAATATTCCTACAATTGTCATTTTAGGGTTGTAATGTTGAAAGAATTCCCAGGGAAAGCCTCTCTCTAGCGTCACTAAAAGTGGTTGAAATAGCGGTATCAGAACTTCAGTTCCGAAAATTTTAGAGGAAATGTTCTGGAACCTATTTGTGTCATCAACGATGGCCCACCGTTGCGTTTTCAGGACTCAATTCAGAAACCTTTAGCGAGACAGCTCCATAATTCTATTTTACATAACATCATGGAAGATACTCTAACGTTGCGTTTTTGAAAGTTCAATTAAAAAAAAACTGCCGTGGAAAAGACTTTGAACTATATCCCTTCCCTTACCAAAGATTACCAAAGAGTGCCTGCATATGCGTTTCATCACCAGCATTCCAAAACATTTTCATGGTAACCCCCCCCCCCCCTCCAGAACTTATAACAAAAGATCGTCAAAAAGGATATTATTTGAACTTCTATTTCAAAAATGCAGAGGCAGGGCCGCCGTTTGAAGGGGGATACTGGACCTCTAGTACCGGGGCCCGGAGCTTTGAGGGGCCCATAAGGTTATGAATATATTTCTCCAATAATATAGTGTGAATAATTTCATTGAAAAAAAGAAGCCGTGTTTCAAAAAAAAAAAATCTTGCTTTCCATTGCCAATTCTCAACTTGAAACAATTGCTTGTACAAACACTATTGAATGAAAAACGCTTGCGCAAAGGAAATGCACCGCTTTCCAAAAGCTACAGAAACTCGTTGAACGTAAAACCAAGTCTAAACTGTCATTGACAAATGTCTCTTGCACTTTAAGAACAAGAATCAAGTAGCCCGGGGACACTTATCTCAGACATGAAAAATTATCCAACTTTTTCTGTATCCAGATACTGTATTTAAAAATATATTTTTACAAAAATTTCGAGTTAATTTTTAAATTTACATTAAAATTTAAAAATTCAGTTATAAGCAATTAAACAATGCAATATTACATATGAATGCAATTTCAAACTATTAATTTTGAAGTTTGTCGAACCAAACGTCAAAAATTGTGTTTTTCTGTTTTCAAACTTCTCGTTTCGTGTAAAAAAAAATATTAAAACCATCTGGTGGTACAAATAACGTGAAAATAAAATCAGATGCACACTTTCGTAACTAAAAAAAAAAGTTTTTTCCGAAAAAAATTATTTTTCTCCATTTTTTTTTTTTTACAATTGCAAATGTGCTGAAATGACGGCATAAAAATATGCAATTGGAGGGGTGCATGGGGGGCCCGGCATTAAAATTGGTACCGAGCTCCATCTCTGGTAGGGGTGGCCCTGTTCAGAGGTGAATGAAAAAGCAAGCTGCCACAGCCTACATGATAATTGAAGTAGCTAGGAAGCTAACTAATACTGTATCTATACAATTTGTATGTTATACAAAATATGTTATGTGTATATGTAAACTTGTTATAAAATAGCCTTTCTATATAATGTCCTCCTTTCACTTTTAGGATTAAAATGAATTGCTGTCTTCAAGAAGAAAAGGAAGTTAAATGATAACAGGAAAAGAATTTGTCAATTAAATTAAATGAAAAACTGTACAGAAATCACAAGAATTCATTTGTTAAGAAGTTATTAAGCCATCAAATTCATTTAGTATTTAGTCTTTTGTAGTATAATGGTGGCAGGAACTGTTTGTAAACACTCATTTAAATCTAGTTGTGGTAATTAATATTCAATATTTTTTTGTGTAAAACAAAAATAATAATATTTGTTACTTGTATATTTGGTTGACATGTGCTGCTTACAATAATGCAAAATGTTGAATAAGCTTTTAATGGAATTACAGGCTGAAGTTTTTGCAATTCCAAGAAAACATATCAATTTATCGTTTTTAAATATTTAATTACTAAAACAGGAATATCATAAGAAGTAAATAGTTTAACTTTTACGCCAAAAGTTGTTAAACATTATAGTGATTTTGAAAGAGTGCTAATCTCACTTAGACTCCTGTTTATGACTTTATGGTTAAGAAATCCTTTCATTAAAGACTGCAACACTATGCAAGCATTAAATCCTAATAATATGAACACGGATTCTAAGATTCTTGGGAAAACACATAATTCAGTTTAAACTGTTCAGTAATCTTGACTTTTTTTTTTTTGAAAGAAGTTATTTTATTTGTTTTCGTTATTAGTTTTAGTTACAATATTTGTCATAAAACTTTAAATCATCCATTTGTGTCTTGAATTATGTGATGCTTTCATGGAGGTCTTTCCTTTTGGAATGGTAACATTCCTTATTGATAGGAATGAATTGCTTCAATTTAATGTAGTATTTCATTCATATTGAATGTATATGTGAATGGCACGTGTTTCATAAGATCATCTGAATTGAGTAATTGCATCTAAATTGTGTTAATGTTATTTTATGGGTAGGTCAGTGCTGTAATTGGAAAGAAACTGTCCCTCGAAATATTTGTTTTGATGTTGTTAAAATAAGGCAAATTAAATATAAATTGGTGCCAGACTATCTTTCCTCTTAGTAAATCCCATCGCAGTATTCGAGAAACTTTGAAAATACTGACAAAAGAACTATGCATAAATTAATCATCGCAAATTAATCTCATTGGAAATAATATTGGTTTCAGGGACATTTGCATAAATGCCAGATAAATTTTTCTCATCACCCAAAGCAGTGTAAAGCTAATCTCCTAAAAACTTTTGAAATAATATCAGAGTCCATTTCTGTAAGATTTAATCGTGTGTCAATTCCATGGAGAGACTTCTCAATTTGGTAAATATGGTAAATTTAGAAGAAAAAGTACTCTATGGCTTTTTATGCGGAGAGTATTTTGCAAAGTACTTGATTTCTATGACTAGCATAGTAGTAAAGTACAAAATTATTTTTGAAACAATTCATTTCTTATCATTTAAGGAATTTTTCAATTGTTTTTGCTAGAATTTGCTTTTAAGAATTAAATTAGCAAGTTGTATATTTAGCTGTTAAATTTGATTTTTATAAAATGTCTACCATCAAAATGTGTTTGCTCAAGACATGATTTCAATAATTCTCTTGTAGAGATTTTTATTTTCATCTGCATCAGATGTGTTAAAAATTATGCAAAACGACTAACAACAATGCAACAATTAAATTGAAACCAGTGCATCAAATTCTTTTTTATTTAATTAAAATACTATTTTGCCTGTCAAAACATGTACAATGTAATAAATAAATTACACGTTATTGCATGTTTCACAAGCAACTCATGAGCACAGTTGTTTATTAAGCTTTCAATGTTCGCCTCCACACTTATTATAGATATAAATGATATAATAAAAAGGTTTTCATAATTTAAGAGTAAACTAAAATACATCAAAATAAGGAAAATGTAAGATTCAATTTATTGTTACATAGTTGGTCGTTTTTCATGTAAAAAAAACTGCTATAGCAGTTATGTAAATTTTGTGTTTTAATTTTCGTAATCATTTAATTAAAACTTTATTCATAATTTTATGAATACATATGGAAAGCATTTAAAGATTTTTTACGTACATTTTTGAAATATTAATTTCCTTTTTTTCCCTCTGGCAATCTGAAATGAAATTATGTATATTTGTTTTTTCAACTGCAAGACTGTTATTTAAGCATCTTATATGTATGTATTATCACTTTTTAATTGCGCAGGTAATCATTAATTACTGCTAAGTGTCATATCTTATTCATTTGAAAAGTCTTCTGTATCAGAAGAATTCCATTAACTAATACAATTTGTATTTTTTGTAATCATTTAGATTCATAAAGTGGCTTGACTTAATTATTTCTTGATTTCTTTGACATCTAGTTAACATAATTTTACTTGCATACCTTTGCTCAAATAAAATTTTACACAGTTGAACTTGGTTGATACGAAATGCCAAAAAATATGAATTTGTTCGTATTAGTCGTTATTCGTATCAACCATAAACAATTGAAATTGTAAGAAAATAAATAAAATGCATCTCATTATTTTAGTAAGAACTGCTACTATTTCTTGTTAATAATACACACATTGTAATCTAATTGATTGCATATTCAGAAAAATTTTAACTCATTAAAATTTAATGTTTTGGGGGGCAAAACTGTAGACAATAATTAACAAAGACATTTGATTTTAACAACAAATGTATCTCCAAGCAAACTGTAAGGTACTTCGGTGTAAGAATTTTATTCTCTGCTAATGAAGGGTTCACAGGGAAAAACATTCAAATAAAATAAAACTAAGTTTACTTAATAATAAAAGGACAATTTCCAAATTAAAAAAAAAAAAATAGGTTTTGAGCAAATAGTGTTTAATTAAATATCAGTTCAATTAAAATTAACATTTATGTAGAAAATAAATAAATTAAACAAAGATTTCCTCAAAAAAATGGCCTAGGGTCATTTTTCCTGTCCACTTTTCAAATAGATCCATCAAGATATCGTCTGCACCATGCTAAAATTACGAATGTGAAAATTGGCACTTTTCAGGAGAACCAAAACACTGAATATAATTTCTTCCCACTTGATGTGTTTGGTTATTTTCAATTTTAATTTTTTTATATCTTAAGTGTAAAACTGTCGTTCGAAGGTATAATTTTAATTAAAAATTTTTTAAAATTGGAATTTGAAAAAAGCGATTTTTCATATACATTTGTTATTTTAGCATGGTGCAGACGATATGCTTATCGATACATGGTGGGATTTGTATAACAGAAAAAATAGTGAACAGTTCCAGAAAAAGAGGCAACATGTGAAATAAAGGGAGCTTAACCAAACCAAGCACAGGAACTAAAGGTCCTTGTATTAATCCCCAAACAGAAATCTCAAAATAGACTTGTGGCTGGAGCAAAATTCAGCGAATACCTAATGGGAATGATGAACCGCACAAGGTTGAAGCAAATTACCACCAATGTATTCAAACTTATAGGTAAAAAACACTCTCAATTACACGATGTGAGCAACGCTTTCTGCATGATAAAGGCAACCCCTAACTCTACAGGTTGGATCCTTGCTGAGATCCACTATAACAAGGTGCCGCTTTAAGGTGCAATGACTAGTAAGACCAATATATATAAGCCATGGGCATAATATATATATATATAAATAACATGGGCGCTTATGTGCAAAATTTTAAGGGAGGGCTCGAATATGTTTCCCGTGGTTTAGTAGTGTTTCCCAACCTTTTTTAACTTATCGCCCCTTTCTAGACGCTGACTGACACTTATCGCCCCCCACCTCCCTTGAAAAAAAACATGAGTTGGCGCAAGTGAGCATCGATATTATGAAAAATATAAGTACCTAAGTTTAATTTGAAGTAAAATGTATGCGATTATAAGCAATCACTTTTAAACTAAAAATTGTAACAAATACCTTTTTTTTTTTTTCCTTCACAAAGCAAACTGATAAGCATTTGAAGGGTAACATTTAACTACACCCTTACACAAATTAACTGAAACAAAGAATTTTTTTCTTTTAATTTTGAAATTAATCCTAGTATTTTTCACTAATCATACTAAAATTAGTAAAAAACATGAATGAGATGAATAAATCCTTCTCATATTATCAATTTTCATCAATCAAAGGGGTTCTAGGGGCGCATGTGCAGGAATTTTCATAGATTAACACTGCATCTATGATCACGTCAGTTGAGATTTTACTGTTGTCAGCGGTAAATGTGACACCACGAAATCGTACAAAGATTGTTACTCTTTCTAGACATACGCCAAAGACATAGACTTCGAAATAGAGAGATTTCGAAGATAGTTGACGGACGTTAGTATTGCAAATTTGAGCAGTGTTATAAAACAAAATAGAGAAGCAGGATCCCTATCACCAAAGAGGAGATGGAAATGTTCCCAAAAATTGAAAACAACACCAAGAGATGACTCTTTTCTACTTATGCAAACTAAAAAGACCTATGCAGCACTTAATAGAGATTTTAAAAGGTATGGAATAAATATGAGCTCATTTACTGATCGGAAGCACCTTATTGCAGCCGGTCGGCTAGCCTATTGATCTATGAAGAAAAAGCGCCACTTGTGAGTATTAAAATTTAAGAATTGAGCTGTTAAAATGAGAGGAAAGAACTATTTTGTGACTGGAAAAAAAATGCTTCACCAGTATTGAAGAACAAACGCTCAAACGAAATGGAGATTTTCCAGCCAGATTTAGCCTTTTGCTATACGCCCAAAAATTACCAGGAAATTCATGCCTGAGAACCAAATGAAGACAATGGAGGACTTAGGAACTCTCCTGACATCAATTCTGTCGAGAATCTTTGGGCTATATGCAAGAATCGCCTATTGCATAAGGGCTGTTCAACTATGGAAAAGCTAATCACTGCGCTAATTCATGTCTGGTACAAGAACAATATTACAAATGAGTAAAAAACTAGTGGATTCCATACCAAACCGTGTCCAAATGTCAATAAAGAGTTGTTAAGATCCTATTATGTTATAAAATCTCTTGACTTTACATAAATTCAGATAAAATAGTATTTCTTCTTAATTTTTAGAGTTTGATTCAATTACTTTGCTCTTAAGACTTAGTAACTATTTTGCCTTGGGCAACCCAATTAAGTTCTTAGAACAGGAATTAGTAACTCAAGAGAGCAAGCTCAATCATTAGCTTAGGACAAACAGAGGCAAAGATCCCAAGTCACATGGTTCAACTACTAAAAAGGAGAGACGTTTTATGTGAAACTCATGAAAGAATCCCAATTTCTTCTAATACTTTACTTCAAAACACATCATGTGACTTTAAGTTCCCTGCCTCAAGAATTGAAAACTTCACTTTCTACCTTTTATTCCTTCTCAATGATTAAGCTCCTTTGCCTGATATTGCCCATCAAAGTTAAGACACTGGTTTTTCATTAAAAATATCAAAAACAGCAGTTCTACAGAGATTTTAAAATCTGAATTGCTGGTTTAGGACCAACAAAACAATTATCAACAACCTTCGATAGCAAGGTAATTAGCTAAAATTACAATATTCAAGAATGAAATTTTTCAGTGAAGAGGGCAGGGATTTTGCAGTTTTTGGATGCAGGTATTTGAGATTCTTAATGAAATTTAGTAACAAACCAAACTGAAACTTTGCAAATTAAAAGTGCTATGATTTGGCAGTAACCATCAGCATATCAAGGTTTCAAAGGGGTTTCAAGGTAGTTCAAAAGTACTGTAGTCAGTAGCATTGCGGTCTATGAATGGCATAACCAGGCTGTCAGTATATTGCATATAGTACTTACTGCCTTTTAATTAAAGGGCAGTATTGAATTCAAATTACAATTTTCGCAAACACGAGTTGAGTTAGGACTCTAATCCTTGAGTTTTTCTTAGAAGAAGAAATATTATTATATTATCTTAGAAGATATAAACTAGAAATATTTATTTTGTTGCAACATTTAGAGCATAAATTATTTCGCAGCAAAAATAAATTACATGCCTCAATAAATATCAAAACACTTTTATTTCAGTTTTTAATTTTACAGAACTGCTGGTTCAACATGCTAATTTGATTTTTGTGTCTAACTTTCTGTCAATACATTTGTGGACTCCGCTATTTCTATATCAGAAAATCTTTGATATTTATATGCACAATTTTTAAATATAGTGAATGACACTTACCATATCCTTATACAAAGTTGCTATCAAAATTTCACAACATACCAGCCAATATTTGAAATTTAGAAGTCTAGTAACTAAGTGTAGAAAACATTGCAATATTAGGCTAATTTTTTTTATATACCATGAATAAGGGTTACTTGGACCCTAGGGGATTACTTGAGCCCATTACAGTAAAATGATAAAATCTGGATTTGGCTGTACCAAGCCCAGATTTTATTATTTTACTGTAATGGGCTCAAGTAACCTCCTAGGGTCCAATGATAAAATCTGGATTTGGTAGTACCAAACCCAGATTTTATCATTTTACTGTAATGGGCTCAAGTAAACCCTTATTCACGCTAATTATTTTTAAAACAGCTTCTGAGAAATGAATGCACAGTAAACTCTTGATTATCCATGGATAATCTGAAAGATAGGTAAAAAACCTTACTACTGTATGCAACAATAGTAGTCAATAACACAACATTTAAATTATAGCTAAAAATGATAACATTGAATGTAAAAATATCTTTAGAAGCTAAAAACGACCAATAAAGCAATCGCATTTTCTTGCCTTCAGTAAATCATCACCGTAAAAAAGTGAAAGACCAGCGATAACCTTACAGTGGATAATCGGGAGCTTACTGTATTTGCTTATGTAGTGCCTTAATCTAGTTAAATTTTTGAGGAGATAGTTAAATGCCTTAAAACAGGGGAACCTTTCACTTTTCATGCCTCCTTTGAATAATGACATAAGGTCCCCCATTAGGGTGGTTCACAAACCTATGGTAAAAAAAAAAAATTGTCCTAGAGGTCACGGCGGTGGCTCATTTTTTTACCTTTATCCACCCTAATATAGTGCCAAATTTTCAACCTCCTACTTAAATAAAAAGACGGTGCTCAAAGCTCAAATAGTTCTCCAGTTTTTGTCAATTTCAAGGGTTTTTCGGTTGAGCAGCAAAAAAAAAATTCCGGGTGTTTTGCTATCATTCCTGCTGATTCTTATGTTCAATGATCCCCTTAATCCTAATATGGCCACTCTTTTCCCCCATTGCCTCCAACTTTTCGAAAATAGCGCCCCCCCCCCTCCTCCTATTTTCACCAGATTTCGACAATTTCATAAATATTATTTGGAGGGGAAGGAAGCATTATATTTTCCATTAACATTCTTCTATAGGGCTAGAGAGGTGAAAAGTTCAAAATAATAAACACTTTTCGCAAGTTAGGAGACTCATGGGGGTACTTTCCCCTTCCCTCCCCTCCGTAAAATATTTAACGTATCATCAACAACTCATTTTTTCCAGCTTTAAATTTATACACTTGTTTTTTGGTGCAACACAATTCTTGATTATTTGAACATTTTCTTCAGCAATGTTATTCACCATTATTTATTTATTTTAATTTTTTTTCTTTTAATTCTGTGATTGATATTATATTTGCATTCTTTGGGGCGTAGGACGAAGAATGTTAGAAAATAATCCCTAATATTCATGTATGAAAAAAATCCAATTGTTCTGTACTACACTTGTTATATTTCACATCTTTATTCTTGTAATAGCTTTTCTTTCAACTAGAAGTTGATACGAAAAACTAAATCAAACTAATTAATTCACCAGAAAGGTGTCATAAATACTCTAACCCATTCCCTGCTAGTGTTGCGTTTTCGCAACTATAAAATTTGTCAAATCCGTGAAAACAAATAAACAATATTATGTTCAAAAGCTTAAAATTTCATAATACATTTTTTTTATTAATACATTTTCTTTTTTTCCCACTAAACTCCATAGACAAACAGAATGCATTTTTAATAGTTAAAATTTATTAACTTTTGCTAATTTCTTTTAATTCTGTGATTGATATTATATTTGCATTCGTTGGGGCGTAAGACGAAGAATGTCAGAAAATAATTCCTAATATTCATGTTTGAAAAAATCCAATTGTTCTGTACTACATTTGTTATATTTCACTTCTTTATTCTTGTAATAACTTGCTTTTCTTTCAACTAGAATTTGACACGAAAAACTAAGTCAAACTAATTAATTCATCAGAAAGGTATCACAAGTACTTTAATAAAACTGTCCTAGTTGTTATTTCAATTTCCAGGTCGTTCATATCTTATAAGGATTTTCCCAAGTTCAGATATTCCCAGAAGTTTTAATAGCAAATAGAGCATCTATTAATGTTCAATATATTTGTTTTACTGTACAAAAAGGCGCTTAAACTGTAGAAAGTGTTGTACCTAGGTTTTTTCTCTCATGATGAAATGAAAAATCTCTTTCTTATATGGGAACATAAGTATTTTGAGGCACATAAGAGACTGGATTTTCTCAGATAGGCTCCCTAATTGACTAATAATAACTCATTATCTCTTTATAATCAGCAAGAGTGATCATAGATTTATAAAAAGCTTACAGTTGAAGTTTCAAACTTGTTAAAGTATTTTTTAAGTTCGATGTGCAACATTCTTTTTATTTATTTATTTTTGTTTGTTTAATTCTTTGCCAAACATTTTTTCGCTTTAAAGTTATCAAAAAGAATAGAACTTGTGAGGAATATGATGGCCAAAGTAAGCATGAAGTAAATATCTTTGCCTAAACTTCAGATTAGTGCTATGCCAGACTAGCTACAATAGTTTATTTTGTGCTTATAGTTTTTATAATTTAATTCATTCTTCTTGTGATACTGTTAGCCCCTTTAAATCTTGCAATTTTTTTCTCTGAATCCTACTACTTTAAAAACATAGAAAACATTTTTCACAGCTCTTCCATAACTATTTTGGCAAGCGTAAGTTTTGAAAATCATAGCACAACATGTAGACTAATAGTACTGCAATCTACATTGTATGCTGCGATCTACTAAATAATCGATTGTATCAATGGTATTGCTATATCGATTCAAACAACTAAGAAACTTTTCAATTGTTTGAACTAATATTTATGCTTTGGAAAATGAGAATAATTAAAAAAAAATCTCTTTCAAGAAAATGGTCTCTTTGGTCTGAAAAACTTAGAAATTCTGAAAAATTACGAAAAAGCGTAAAAATGAAGGGTGTTTGAGCACCATCTTCCATTAAGAGTAGGGAGCTGAAATTTTAGGGGAGTGATCTCATACATAAATGTAAAAAAAGTAAGGTGCGCCTTGGTTCGTAGCAAAAAAAAATTTTTTTTGAACCACCCTATCCCCCATGCATCCCCCCCCCTTTTCCCCAACCGTGGTTAAGGCAAGATGTATTTAGTACCATGGGTAGCCGATTAGGATAACTAAAGCAAGTTATTCAATAAAAATAAAGATAATTTCACACGACATTTAACATCACAAAACAAAACTTTATTTTGAACATAGTATTAGTAGAACATATGAAGTCCAAGAAGCAAAGAAATAATCACTTTTTTTGTGAGATAATGCAGAATCTAGATGAGATTTTTATGCACACCAGTCACTTTCACACATTAACGAGAGGGCTAATGCTGTTTTTTAGTAGTCACATGTAACCAAATAATTGAAAATATTCTGATTTGTTCTACTTTTTATTCCGTTTTTTACTCATACCTCCCAAAAACTCAATACCCTCCAGGTTCAGAATACTGCTTTAAAGTAGAGGATGCAGTTATATAAATACAGATTTCGACACATTAACCTCTATAGTTCGAGAGAAAGTTATAGTGGGGATGCACCGGTGGAGGTGGTATTGGTAGATAGCAGTATATGTACCATTTGCAATGGCATGGCACAGTCAGCATTGTCATGTGTTGTGGAGGAGCATATTTTCAAAATGCTAGCTTTTTAATTACTACTCTGCAAGAATATTGCATTTGGCACCAATTTGACTGGCATAATCCTGTTCCAAATAGAAAAAAATGACAAGTTTTTGTGAATAAAATTATTTACAACATTTAAAAGCACAAATGAATCGATTAATAAAGGACACTAGTTTCGAAGTCAATAGCGCCCTTTGCCAGCGCCTCGTCACATAGAATCAGACTACTGAAAATGTGACACTTGTGCAAGCATCCATCCAAGAATCTCCAAATTGTTTAGCACAGTATTTAGCTGGCTAACAATTTTCTGATAAGAGTGTAAGAAACACTACAGTGATCTGCACTACATGAAGTTTTTCCAGCTGAAAAGGATCATGTTGGTGAAGGTGGAACCAAATGCAAAATTCTTGCTGAGTAATAACTCGAAAACTACCATTTTGAAAATGCTCCTCCACAACGTATGATGATGCTTGCTGCGCACTGCCAGAGCTACTACTGCAAATGGTACATATACTATCTATCAAAACCACTTCCAACCACTACCACTCACATCGCAACCTCTCGAAATATGAGAGATTAATATGCCGGATGTTGAAGAGATTAGCTTATAAAATATAAAACTTTGTGAGCTTTTTATTAAATGGAAGTTTGGTGATGTAATTGTGGTACAGTCTGAAGCTGATGTGATGATTTCTTATTGACTAAACCATTCCATTGGTTAAAGTAGGGGGTGAAGAAATTGGTTTGTTATGCCTTAATTTATTGGCATTGAGCCATTGCAAGAATGACTACTATTTCAACACAAACATAAAGAATCTCCTTCAAGGTAAAGCATCTTGTAATCAGTGCCAAATTATAGGCCGGTGTATAGTGCTCCTCTGGTAAGTTGACCTCTGACATTGACGTTTCCCTCTGTTTTTGGGTAATAGCAAACGGTAATTGCCTTGGATTTAAGTTGTAATACTTTTGAAGTTGACTACGAAGTAAGGCGAGTCAATTCAGTGTCAATTACTTTTTCTTTTACCTGAAAACGAGAAAAACATCTATGTCAGAGGAACACACTATAGAGTAAAACTCCCATAGGTTGAAATTTTCAGTGGTATAATCCTAAAATGCTTTTATACTATATTTTTCAGTTCAAAACCTTTATTTATTCTTAAGAAACATACGAAAACTGAATTTTAAATCCATCACATTCAAAAAATATGTACGCATGTTTGTTTCTGGCCACTCTAGATTAAATTAAGGTATTTTCTCAAAACTTATACATGATAGATCAAACCTAGGGTCTTTTTTTATCTATCATATTTTTGGATAATTAAATTACAAAAAGCAATTTTATTTAAAAGTTTGTCATTGTTATAATGGTCTTGTAGGTGTGGCCTATTTCTTGTTTGTTTAATAGACAATTTTTCAAAATACTAAGTCCAAGAAACAATGTTTAAAAAATGTTAAAAACAGGGCGGAATTTTCAATGAATTTTAAGATATAAATCAATGTTGTGTTATTATTTTAGTGATTCAGTTTCAGAGAATACAGTATTTAATGAATGTTCATCTCACAAACACTCCATCCAAATTTGAAAGAAAAGAATCCATTAGTGTTAACAAGGCTTTTACTAATATTTTTTGAACATCTATGATTTTAAAGGCTGTATAATCAAATTCTTGGAACTGGCAGGTATGTAATAACCTCCAAAGACATATTTCAACCTACTGTCTGTTTGCGTATTGTGCGCCTGGCAGCCAAGAACGCTTCCATTTAAAAAAGGAGAGATAGGTTTAGGATGTGCACTTCCTGATGCCTGCAGCTTTTTGTTTGCTTGCTACTTCCTCGTTGCATTTCCCCCCTATTTCGAGAAAGTCAGAAGAGACTTGGCGCGTGCGGAGGTCGCACGAAAAAAATTTAGACAGTAGACATGAAAAAATTGTATTGCAAATTTCTATTCTTTAGACAGTATAATTCAGTACTAATATAGCTCTAGGTTCCCACACAGCTTAAAAAAATCCTTATTTGCTTTGAAAAAAAAATCCTTAAAAAGGGCTTAATTAATTATTAACTAAAACAATAGGAAACCTTAATTTTTACTCATGCTTAAATCCTTTGATTGAAGCATGCAGCAGGTTGATTCAGTTGTACTGCATCAAGTGATAGAAAAACAAAGTTAGGAGGACTCAAATGACCACTATGCTTTAAGAGGGTTAAATTTATACATTCAAATCTTTTAGTCATTTTGTTTTGAACTATAAATAACTATATTGTTTGGCAGCTTGAAGTCGGGGAGTAAAAGCACAGAAATTGCTTCCTTTTTTTCCATAAGACAGCAAATAGATGCTAACAATTGAGTTTGCATTTCATTGTATTCTTTTATTTTTCAAAAGAAAAGAAAATCTTTATGAATTTCTTACAACATATAAGAGATTAATAAGGCCCTACTCATATACCAATGTATATATATACACATCCTGCAATTGCACATTTTACCCTCTTTTTATATTAGTGCATTTAATCGCATAAAAACCGGAACAATGTTAAAATAAATGCATATTACTGTGCTCTTCACATGTTTTCAATCTTTAAAGAGATTCAGTAGAAGTTGAAAAGATATTTTCATCATTATAAATGAAATGAAACGGAAAATTACAATTTCTAGCAAAAGAAAGCTGTAAAGAACATACTATATTTTTTTGCAATAAACATTATTAATGGACATATCAATTTCCCATGGTGGCCACCAACTAAGCAAATTGATTTTCTACATTCTCAACAAAATTCTCTCACTTTTTCAGTTAGTATTTCCTAACTTTTACAGACATAAACTTGACACTGTTTCTTCCTTCATGTCAATACACTTGATAAGTAGTTTATACTTTTAAACATCTCAACTCCATCAATACCAATGGGAGGGGGGGGGGATAACCACTACATACTTTTTTTAGTATTCCTTTTTGAACTCTGCATCTGGCAGCCACAAACGATTCCATTTTGAAAAAGGTGTGATAGGTTAAGGAGGCAAACTTCCCAATACCTCTGTTTTTTGCTCACTTGCTACTTCCTTGTTGAATGTAACTTTGCACCCCCCTCCCCATCTATTTTGAGAAAATCAGAAAAGACCTGATGCATGTGTGAATTCGAGGAAGGTTGCACAATAAAGTATCTAACAGTTTATGATTTTGAATTGATTTTCAAGTAGAAACAACTAAGATTCTAAATAGAGCATAGCACATACAAAAAAAAAAAAAAAATGAAAATAGTACCATAAGACTTATTTTACTAAGCAAATATGACTTTAAAAAACATTCAGATCCACAAATAATGAGTAACCCAGTAGCTATCATAAAATTTAAAATCCTAACAGTAAAACTGCTTTCAGGAGCTCTTGAAATAAAAAATAATAACATAAGTTGATTACAATAAATAAATAAAATAAACCTCCCTCTAGGAATTTATTAAGCAAGTTATTATTGAATTAGCACTTCTTACACCACATTCTGCTTATGTAAATGATCGTATCTGCAAATCAAGTCAAGCTCTTGTCAAATAAAAAATGCAATTTCGAGTTTCTCTATTTTTCACTGATATTCTTTTTTTTTTTTTTTTGTAGTTTACAAAACTTAGTCCACATTTAATTTAAACTGAACAGACAATGAGAGGGATATAAAGTCATATAAAATAAAACCACGATGAGATGGCACTTGTCAATCAAATGAGAAATCAAGTCCATTCCTTAAAATAGGTACAAAAGGAAGAAATTGACACATACCATATTTATGAATTTAGCGGTATTTTGGCGATCAGACAAGTTGTATTTATAGAAGAGGGAATAATTCTTTAACCATTTGAAGTCAAAAAAGAGACAACATTGTTGTAAACCATTCTAAATTTATCATCTGCAAAATGTATTTTACTTCATTATTAATTTAATTCAATATAAATTGCAGTAAATGGCTTTGAACAAATTTGCCTCTTACTTTATCGTTTGCTGGTTGAAGTTTGTTGATGTTTATTGTTTTAATTATCATTGTGATGAATAATGTACGAAATTTGGATGACTAAAACCTAAAATTTTTAGAATCAGTAGAATTTAAAAGAAACAAGAAGTTCTGTCAAGAACTAAACGAGCCTACTTTCCCGTACATCAACATCGGCATTCTCGCATCTGATCATTATTCTCTTGATTATCTGAGACTGAAAATTATGTCAAACATACCTTTTTAGCACTTAGAGCTGATTTCGAAAAGAAAAATATGCCTCTCTCATCAGATGAAATAGACACGTAAAAAGTAATTAACGAATAAATAAAGTTTTGTCACACCTTTTAAAGAGTGTAACTGTTACAGCTCCTTCGTAGAAAAATCCTCCATCGTTTTCAAAAAAAAAAAAAAATAATAATAATAATAATAATAATTAAAAAAAATAAATAAATAAAAGTACAAAGATCATCAAAACACATTTTATCAAAGAAAGAAAAAAAAAAAAGAAAAAAAAAACTCGTCCGTTAATAAAATGTCTCGAATTTCACTTTTAATCGGTTGCCAGTTGTTAAATATAAATAAAGAATAAAATGTTCTCGTGAATGAAAAATTTTTGTTACAAAAAAAATCGTCTGCCGAAAAAAAAAAAAAAATAATAATAAATAAAATAAAACAAATGAATAAATAAAAAATCGTCTGCACAGTCAGTCATTTTTTTTTCTGAGCCTGCATTTCCGCCACGTTTGCGGAGTCGGAGTCGGAATCAAAGTCCTCACAGAAGATTACTCAGAAAAGTACTTTACAAACACTATTTATCAAAACCATTTTCTTACAAAGTTAGTTTGAAGAAAATCCGACTTTAAGTTCGGAATCAACATTCAACTTAAATTCCCCGTAGACGCTAATGTTAATTTTTTTTCTGAACGGTTCAATATTGAACGAAAAATGGTTCAAATCAAACAGCGAAATATGGAAATGTATGGGAAAGCCTCTCCGAGATCTTTCAAACAAAAAAAAGTTTAACCCATTCAGACGGTTCACTCAAAAGTTATTAGGTGGGGAAAGGTTGCTTGAACGGTTCAATGTTGAACGAAAAAATGCTCAAATGGAAAATTTAAATAGGGTAATGAAGTATCCTTGCTGAGATCCTTCGAACAAAAAAAAGTTTGTTCAAATCGGATTGTTCACTCAAAAGTTAGCATCGCGGGACAGGTTGTTTGAACGGTTCAAAGTTGAACCAAAAACTGTTCAAATCGAAAAATCAAATATGGGAATGAGCTGTACTCGCCGAGATCTTTCGAACAAAAACAAGTTTATTCCATTCGGACTGTTCACTCAAAAGTTATTAGGTGGGGAAAGGTTACTTGAATGGTTCAATGTTGAACCAAAAATGTTCAAATTGAAAATTTAAATACGGTGATAAAGTATCCTTCCCGAGATGCTTCGAACAAAAAAAAATTTGTTTAAATCGGACTGTTCATTCAAAAGTTATTAGGGGTGACAGCTTGTTTGAACGGTTCAATGTTGAACGAAAAATTGTTCAAATCGAAAATGTAGATATGGGAATGAAGTATCCTTGAAAAGATCTTTCGAACAAAAAAAAGTTTGTTCAAATCGGACTGTTCACTCAAAAGTTAGCATCGCGGGACCGGTTGTTTGAACGGTTCAAAGTTGAACCAAAAATTGTTCAAATCGAAAAATCAAATATGGGAATGAGCTGTACTCTCCGAGATCTTTCCAACAAAAAAAAGTTTGTCCAAATCGGAATGTTCATTCAAAAGTTATTAGGGGGGGGGGGGACAGACAGACCGACAGACCGACCGACACACAAATTCCCCATCTCAATACCCTACTTTCAAATTTTTAATTTTTCGATATTCAATTTACCTTTTTATTTTTTTAACTTAGCGATATTTTTTTTACTTGGCGATATTTTTTGGACTTGGCGATATTTTTTAGATGCATTAAGCTACTTTTAATACTTTTTTCGTCTTTTGTTTTTAACGGGAAAGTAGGCTAAAAATTGCTCCAAATATATTTTTGTAATGTGATTATTTATTATTGAATTTAGTTGGCGAAAAAGTAAAAATGACAAGCACTACATTCTTTATTGCAACCCTAATTTTGCAAAAATTTTCAATTCAAATTAATTATTGGATTCGTTGCAGTCCTTGATCAATAGTACAGGGAGAGGTGAAACAAAGACCCACCCGCACTTACACAGACTATGAGCTATTCAATGAGACATCAGCCTTGACCGTGCAAAATTTAAATGTTTATATTTTTCGATAATTTCTTAAATTAAATGACGTATTGAAGATGAGCAAAGTGACATCTTTAAGTTCTACAACCAATACAAGGATTGCGAATTCCATTCTTCTATTTCCATCTGCGTATCACCCCTTCATTAAAATGGAAATTTCTAAAAAAAAAAAGGAGGAGTCAAGTGCCATCTCGTCAAAGCCACACTTTAGAAGTAATGTAAAAAGTAAACCATATTACTATTTTTCTGAGAGAAAGGAGATTCAACTTGTTTCAGTAGCAAACTTTTTCAAATGCCATTTGCTTGCATAGACTTTATCACTATTGACAGAATCTATAATAGCTGAAATGAAAAACTCCATCTTTACTGCTATTAAGTAAAATTTAAATTTTGAAATATGAATAATGATGCATCAAAGTCTCTGTTTTTATAAAGAGAAAATACAAAAATATGATCAATTATTATTATTATGCTGAAAGAAACTTTGCAATTTCCTGAAAGCATATTAAGAGTTTGCACATTTCTTCCAAAATTATTTCAGTCACTAACGGAAAAGTTATGAATATTGCACACATTTGTAGTACAAAATGTAAATAAGTGCAAGCATTAAAACTAAAACATTTACTTTGATAACAAAGCTATCAACTCCACATACAATCAGTCAGAAGTGAAACACACTTTTTCTAACATTTTTGTGTATAGAAAATAATAAATTTTTAAATGTTAACTGTTACAAATAGTTATTACTTTATTAATTTCTCCCTAATGAATATTGCAACTTTCAACCTTAAAGTTATTCAATTAGAAACCTTCTTAAAGCTGGAAAACTGCAAGATGAATGTTTCCAGCACTTTCAAGTCTTATTTGTTTGATAAATGGCATGCATAAAATGTAATCATTGCTTCAACCAGTAAGAGTATGTCCAACCTTAATAGAGTCAAACTTTGCAAAAATTAGTGAAGTCACAACACAAAAATATAAACTATAAGCTCAAAAAATATGAAATCAAGCAGTAGAGCTAGATTATTAACAGAGAAATAATTTCTGATACGTAAAAAATTGAATGCTACTAACTGATTTTCAATTTTATAAGTAAAAAAGGCATCAATTATAATAAATTTTACAAAGATTTGCACTTGTTTACATTTCTGTTATGAGTTATATCCTTTTTTCTTATTACGCATAAAGGAATGTTGTTCAAAATTTGAGAAAATTCCCAAAAGATAAATCTGGGGTACATAATACTCTATAATTTATTCACCGATTAATACTTATAATTAAATACATCATCTCTGTACAAGTGAAAATTATATATATATATATCCATATACATTACACATAAAATCTCCAGATTGTTGTGTCAAGTATTGCTAGAAATAGGAAACATGAGAACTTTAGCTTGCATAAATGATAAGTCCGGCAACTGGTCCAAAACATGGATTGCTTCTTTGCTGAGGTCACATGGACGGTGGGAGGCTTGAGAAGTTGGGAGAGAACAGACATTCTTTGATAAAAGTTGCTCTAGTATCTGATCTTTACTGCCATTATCACACTGAGATGGGGTTGGATTAGGTTTTAAAAATTCATTTTCAAAGCCTATAACAAAGCAATAGATTAAAGAAATTAGGTAAGAACATTACAATCAAAGAATTCTGTACATCTTTGTAAATATATTTACAGTAAACTACCGATTATCTGCGGAATAAGGTGCATGGTAACCACGGATAACCCAACACCGAGGTTAATCCGTAAATAGGTAAAAATACGAGATTAGTGCATGCAATTGCTAAATCAATCAACAACATTCACACATACATTTAAAGTATAGCTGAAACTGATAACATTGAATGTAGAAAATATCTTTGTAACGACTGAAAATTCAAACGACTTTTAACGACTGAAAATACCCTTGCATTTTTCTGCATCCAGTAAGTCATCACCATAAGGAAAAAAAAATAAGAGAGAGAAAAGAGGACTGAGAAAATCCCAAATAATCTGAATCGCAGATAAACTGACCACGAATAAATGGCAGTTTACTGTATTAATAAATTTATTAACACTATTTGTTTAGATTTTAAGACGTTGTATGATGATCAGACTTGAGTGTCCACAACTATGTGTAAAAATAACCTTTGTTTTTCAAATTCTGTTAATACAGCAAAACTCCTTTAAAACAGACCTTTTAATGTCAAAGATTCAAAAAAAAAAAGCAAATTCTTGAAAAATATATGAATAGACAAAACTCTCATCATATAGATCAACTACAGGCTTTAAGATTTCTTTATGTTGAAACCAGTGGTTGGAAAAACTAAATTTCTTTTGTAGCGAACTACAACTACAACTACTTTTTTTTTTAATGTAGCAAGTACGAACTACTTTTGAATAGTAGTCGCTACTTCGCTACTTTTTAAAGAATAAGTAAATAAAAAGCACACACCGTTCGAGTTTTGACCGGAAAAATTTGAAAAGTGGTTTACATTAATAAATTAACTCATTTGAATATGGAATAGAACTAGGAATTGTCTTTGATTTTATTTGTTACTTTGCCTTTCTGTACCTTTTTTTTTTTTGTTTGCTAAAATTTGTCCTTTTTAGATTTTTTTTACAACTTTTACGAATATTCGCCACAAGAAAGGATTCAAAAGTTGAAAGATTGAAAGAATTCAATCTTCATTTTTTTTTTAATTTCATGCCAGGGAATATTTATGAACATGAAAATTATTTGAAGGAATATAAAACTAATGATGCCAAATAAACCAATCACATCAAACAGATAGAATGTATTTCGTCAAAATGATGTATCTAAGATCAGCTCATATTTTTATGGTTCTTATTTCTCATTGTGCCCACTGCTGTACTCGTGCAAGATTTGCACCAGTCAGAGTCAATTAAACCTTGTGTTTTTCCTTCAATCTCTTTTTCTTATAATTTTTAAAATTTATTTATCTTTTTTTTTTTTTTAACTTTAAAAATAGTTTCCAGAAATCGCTACAAACTACCATTTTTTTGTATTGCGCTACTCACTACTCTACTTTTTTTTTTTTTTAAGTAGTGCGCTACACTACAAACTACTAAGAAATGTCGTTGCTACAGTAGTTTCGCTACTTGCAGCGCGCTACTTCCGACCACTGGTTGAAACCCAAGGTTATGAGGACAGGAAAAGGAGTCAGGTGTTACATGTATGTCTATCTAAACTAATCAGCACACGTTTCAGTTTTAACTAAACACAAAATCCAATGCTTGGAATAATATGACAGGTAATATTTTGGAAACATTTACATTCTGAAAAAGACCATAAAGAAAGAATTACCAGTGCATGACACAACCTTTTTAAAGGAAACGTAGAACAAAGCTACCATCTAATATGGTAAACACTTTGTTCCAAAAGCCCGACGGTGTAATGCAGGGATGCCATGAAGAGGATCTAAAACAATGGACATTCGCTTCGTTTCAACTACAGCTGATTCTGAATGAAGTTAATGATCAAATTTCCTCCACGTGACAGGTAAAGCGAATTAAGATGGTTAAGCTAAAATTAAGCTGTTGTATCAGAAAGAAAGCAAAGTGGAAAAGAAAAAAACAACATTGAGTCTTTAGAGGGTTTAAATGACATTTTTAAACAAGCCTGCATCAAGAAATATAAAATATTGCCACTGCTGTTGGAAAACAAATAGCAGCCGCATTTTAGCAATAAAATCAAATAAATAAATAATAATAATTTTAGAAATAATTTAATTTTTTAATTAAATGAAAGATTTACAAAAAAAAAAAGAAAAAAACTTGATTCCATCTTCAATTTAAATTTTCCAAATTCAGTATCATTTTGAAAAGGATGCAATATTTCTAATTCAGCATTCAGCAGAAATAAGCATATAAAATTTTGACTTTAAAAATAGGTGAAAAAAAAGTGTCAAATATAAAGAGACAGTTCCCCCAACGAAGCAGGTAATTCAATTAAGTAGAATCTAGCAGATTTTCACACCATCAGTTTCTATGGATACAAATTTCCATAAATTAAAATGGATTTTTGTGAACTTAGTACCACTTCTTCCGGATTATTCAGAATCTAATTTTAGCTACCCTCTCCTCATTGTGATTCTTGGAGCATCTTATACTTGGTCTACTTAGCCAACATAGTGTGCAAAATACTCTGTTCAGCAGCTATATTACTACCCAAGTATAAGTACTAATACAAAATAATACGATAATAAAATAGGCACATTTATACAGACATTAAGAAACATTTATAGACATTATTCATTAGATGACTAAAGGGAACAGTTTATTGAATTCTCCCTCTCTCTTTTTATTATTATTATTATTATTTTAATGTTTCGAATTGGCAAGTGAATTTATATTCATTTCTGACACTTACTATGATCACCAGAAGAAACTGTAGTATGGGTTTCTGCAGAAGACAGAAAAGAAAGGTCCATCAGAGTTAGTGCTGCTTGTCCAGAATCCAAAGGATTTACAAGCCCACTACTATTCCAATCAAATTCTACAGGAGGTATTGGATCCTAGTTATGAGATAAAATAAATTGTTGAAATAAACTTTTTTTACATAAATCTGTAAAAGTTACCATCATCTCAATTACATATATAGTTCATAGCTGTAGAGAAATCTTTCTTCAAAGCCATTTCTTTCATAGCTCTACAATTATTTTTATGTCTAAGAACACATTTTTACTCAACTTAGAAGTATTTAACTACAACTTTCATCAGAAATGTATGCACTATAATAACATAACATATTTTAACACATGAATTAATACATGAAAGGAAATCAATTATGCTATTAAAATATAGTACTGGTCCTTTTACTGAATTGTGATGCTTAAAAAAAAGAACTAAATTTCTGTTTGGATTTTGTTGGCTATGGAAATACAAACAATTTCACTTGCTTAATTCATAGAATAAGGAAATTTCATGTATGAATGAACTACATAAGTTAATTTGTACATACAGCAGTATGATCTAAAATATGTACACCCAACAAAGATTTATATTAACATTAATTTTTTAATAAGAGAAAATTGAAGGAAAACTGCACAAACCTAAAAATGTAACGCGATTGTCTTGACATCAGTGTTATATTTAAACTATAGTTAACATCAAACAAAAAGTTATATTTTAACTATTAAATATTGCATATTTAACTTTTAACAGTAAGTTGAGCACATAATGCAGCCATAATTTAAATTTGCCCTTGAGTGTACATTACATAACTTCAACTTTTGTTACGCCACATAAATAATAATAAGTTGTTGCTGAAAATTGCGTGAATTTCGTATTTACATACGATCTTTAACTTTTTGCAAGAGAAAGACAGGAGGTGGTAACACCACAAATTGCTGCTTTGGTGACACACTTGCTAGGAAAGCCACTGATACATACATGTATTTTAGGTTTATAGCTGCCCTTTTTTTCAATTCAGAAAACATTTTCAGCATCCAATGCTTAGCAGCAGTAATGAAAAAACACTTGCTAGTAAAATTCTTCTTAGAGCCTGAATCAAATATAAACAACTTTTGCTCTTGTAATTAAGGGTTCCTACTCTAGAAAAGTTTTAAAATATTTACTACACCAAAAGTGATCAAAGATTATGATGTTTCCTGAAAAACTGCATTGGGTCTCACTACTCTCGCCTCCTCTTAGCTATCAGTTATGCCACTGGCACAATTTTTTTTACATCTTTTACCAAGGCATACATGTGTTTCTGACTAAACGACTGCTGTAAGATATATATGTACTATGTACATATACTTTCATTTTTTTCATGGATCAATCATTTCACTCCATAATTCACATAATAAAAGTACTATTTTGAAGATAACACTGCAAAATGAGAAAAAAAAATCACATAACTAAAATAGAAAACAAAAGTAGCTGTTTTTTTTTTTTTTTTTTAACTACATCCATTAACATTTAACCATTAAAAAATGAAACTAATCCATTTTTCGGTCACACAAAATCATTTTTCTTATTAATAAGCATATAATAACTAATATAATAATTTTGATAATGGTTATACTAACTCTTGGACTTTGATTTCTGTCTTCTGGTTCTTGGTTAGCTGAATTTGAGAGGCCTTTCACTGGCTCTAGAAGGCTTAGGCCTGAAGCGAAAATCGGGACGGACGACGTGCGCAGCTATAAAGTAAAATAAAATTTTCAAATAATGCCTAAATATGTTAATAAGAATCAAGTGCTAAGCATTGAAGTAACAAAAATTTCAATACATACCTTTCTCAAATAAAAAAAGTCAGGTTATAGAAAGCAATAAAAATTATATAGTTTGTTTTTTTAAATCATTAATGTATCTAAATATGTAACCTAAACATTTAATTAAATGTTGCAATTGTTTTTTAACATGGAACTTATCTTTGCTTTACTTTCAAAGGGAAAAAAACTGATCCAATGCATGATTAAGAGAAACAATGTCCCACAGAAAGACTTGTATATGCTTCAGATTTTTGTTTCTTAAATCATTTAAGTAAGAAAATCAAGAGCAAGAAAAAATTGATTTGAAAGGAACATGGTCATCATTTTTTTTCCCCTCATTCAGATGGTCTTCTAGGTGCCATCATGATGCCCACATTAAAAATTTCTTATTTCTAACACTAATGTAATACCCATTATAAATAATTTTATAATGCAGTAGTTTAGTTATAACAAAATTTGTAAAAAAAAATGGCCTGTATTTAATGCTTCCATATTTGTCAATCTAATATTCACTACCAAACAAAGGAAAAGTACATCTGATTAAAATTCTAAAAACAAAGTTACAATTAGGAAATTTTATAACATACAGCTATAGTTTTAACTGTTTTGTTAAAAAAAATAGTACTCAGCGCAAAAAAAAAAGAGATAGAATCGCATTTGTTCTTATGAATTATATTTAAAGAAATGAAAACTTTTACTATTTCATTGCATAACGAGAATATAGTAAGCCGCACCAAAAATAATAGGATGCAATGCAAATAGAAAACAAATACTGTCGTCCCCGCTTAATCGGGTAACGGATAAACAAATCAAATACCCCGCTTATACGAATAAAATATCTTGGAACTAATGCCATAGACGTTGTTAAACATCCCCGCTTAATCGAATACCCAGTTGAATCGAATAATAATTCTTGGAACTGACAGTATTCGTTTAAGCGGAGCCGACAGTATTTTCTAGCTGCAAGGAATCATCTTTAACCCATGATAGGAAATTTACAATTATTGTAATGGAGTTTCCGACTCCATTCTGTTAGTCCAAACAGAAAAACTACCAAACTTATGCTTAAATTTCATACATATTTGGGCCTTATATTGTTATTCAGTAAACTACAGTGGACAAAAAGGTTATTATTTACACAAGAAGCATTTACAAGTGTTTCTAATTTTTATACTGTTATAAAACTCTATTGTTAATAGCAGTAATGTAATGGTAGTTTATATTACTCTGTACATTTTTACACGTGTTCTTGAATGCACAATGCCATAATATGTAACTGGTCTAAAATATGTTGAAATATACACAACATTTTAAACATAGATTTTTTTAATTATTAAATGATCAAGGAAGTTAGCTATTTAGGAGGAATAATGTTCATTAGTTACAACTTTTTTAATTCAGTTTTTGCATAAAATCTGTTTAGAATACCCAAAAAATGTCTTACATAGATCAAAATCAAAGCAAAAGGATTATTAATAGAGTCTGCATTTTCAAAAACAAAATTTTGAAAAAAAAAATCCAAAGAGAAAATAAAAAACCAATGGAGTGTATAAAATTTTGACCCTTTATTCAAATTTTTAGTAAAAAACAATTAAACACAAAATAGCACCTTGCTAGACAGGGTAATCCTAAGGTGTCATGGTGATCAGAGGTAATGCAATAGGTAGGAGAAAGTTGTAGAATTTCAAAAGTGTATATTATAATTACTATTTATTAAAAAAGAATTCCTGTAAAATTACTACTGTGTACAATTGGTTATGTTGATCACGCAGAGACAAGTCTTATTTTAAAAAATAGTATTGCACATTAACACTAACACTACAGGGCACAATAAAGGATAAGACACACAATTCACCAAAATTTACTAGTAAAAATTAACAAAAAATGAGTATAAAGTGCTTACAATACTATGATAATCCACATTTACAGAGCGTAGAAGTTGCTGGAAAGATTGAGAAACACCCCATTGAAATCGTGCACTGGGAGTAGGTTCTACTTCATGTAGCTTCTCCCATAATCTGTGACTTAAAGAAAAATAACTATATATGTAAAATATTCAAATGTGTTAATCAAGCTATAATTAAAATTTTTTTCAGATATCTGTAAGATTTCAAAAATGATCTACAATCTACTCTACATACTTACATTTTAAAATGCTTATTAAATTAATTTTTAAAAAATCCATTCAAAATATGCATTTGACAAAAAAAACATAACTTCTATGAAAATAAAGGGGACTTATAACTAGGAAAAAAGGTTCGGATCAATTTAAATTAGGTGTAAAATGATAAAAACTTTAAGATATATAGAACACAGTTTAAAATTAGGAACTTTAAAAAAATAAGGAATTAAAAAACAATTAGGACAACTCTGACGCAGATCATATGCTGAAAAATATTATTTGGATTAAATAACTGAGGTGGGGGAAAAGTAATTAAATTTAGTGATGTACCAAGTACTTGGTAAATACTAAAATTTGATCAGATACTCACGAACAAGATGACGAAATGTTTGAAAAATTTACAATAGCTTTATTCATAAAATACAACTGCATTCTATATAGGAGTTTAAAGCAACATCTCCACTAGTAAAATCATCACAGGGTAGAAGTTAGTAATGGTCTATCTTTCTACATAGCAAATGTACATTTATGTGTAACTATATTTTTTATATCACACATTAGTCTGTTAAATTCACCTTTGGCCAGGAATAGTTCACGTGATTTCTAAGATCAATATTCATGGACTGATAACAATAAAATTTAAACCATTTTCCAATTTATTTTAAATCATTTGAAAATGTGGATTGCGACTTTTTTAAATCACTGTTTTGCAGATTCACATTTTTGGCAGTGATAACATAAAATTAGGTCATTTTAACAATTGTAAGTAAAAGGTCGTGACTATTTTGGGCAAAGCAATGCTTAGAAAAAAAATTAAAAATGCTATGAAAATATTTTAATAATCAAAATCATTGCATTTTAAACTATGGTGCAATAAGTGTTATACTGAGCACTCGGTGATTCGGTACTCGGCCGAGTGGTGAAAGGTCGAATACTTGGTGCTTAGCCAAAGTGCTACTTGGTGCATCTCCTATTAAATTAGTATAACTTACCTCTTATTACTTTGTTCCAAAATTTCAGAAAATGCCTCATTTGATACAGTCTTGTCTTCTGGAGGTAAGGGGAAAATGACATTGATCACAGTAGATAATTTATCAATATTTTTATCTTGAGGCTACAAGAAATGGGAAGAAAATGTAATGCAACAGCTGATAGATATTTGAAATATTACATTTTTACATTTAAGTAGCATTTAATGAACATTACTCAAAACTGCATTTATGATTACAATAACACACAAGAAGTTTTAAAATATTTCTCTACAAATTGATTGAAAGGGCAGCCCATCCTGCTTACTTTTTTTTTTTTCAGGGACATATAACTCAAAATTACTCATGATTTTATATAAGCTAAAAATATAAGAGCAGAATAAGTATTAAAAGCAAAAATAAAAGTAAATAAAACAACGTTAAGAGCTCATATCAGGAGGTACATTGCAGACAAGTGCTTCGGTGTTACAAGAAGCGCCTTATAAATGCAAAAAGCTAAAATTTTGTCACTGATGAAAAGGTGCTCCTTGTAACGCTTGAAATACGTGTCTGCAGTAGTATGCCCGCTCAGGTATTTATATTTTTCTTTGAATAAGTATTCCCTTTATCAAGTTTTTACCATTTAACTTTAACTGTTTCTTTAATTAGAAGTTCTCAATGCACTATCTTTCATGTTGCCCTTTCAATAGCAGAAAAGAACAATTTTAAACAACTTTACAAATTATTTAAAATATTCATGCGGAGTACACATTTTTGCTGCAGATATTCTTAAAATATTCAATTCAATATTTTATTTTTTTAATGAAAATATTAAATAAATTATCAGTTATAGAAAAATAATTATGAGAAGTTTAATAAAAATAAGATAAAGTAAATGAAGAAAGGATAATAGTTATACTCAAAAGAGTAAAATAGACAGAGCTTTTAGAATTTTTTTTTAGTTTTACACAAATGAACTAACCTGTACAACAGAAGGAGGAATACTGGATGTAGAATCTCTTCTTTCAGATGCTGAACTAAATGTTGCACACTCAAAATCAGCAAATTTACGGGATTCCAATTCTTCTGCAGATTTATCATCTTGGAATGAAACTGCCTCGAAATCAGCAAATTCACAAGATTCTGCATGCTCTAAGGTTCTGCTTTGTTCAAATGATGCACTTTCAAACTCTGCAAAATCATCCAGCTGAGGAGATTGGCTATCCTTAAAATCCTGAAACTCAGCAAATCCTTCACTTTCTGCACCTGTATCACCAGCACAGTTCTGAAACGCTTGAAATTCATCATGGTCTGAAACATTGTCCAACTCCTTACAAACAAAAACATTTTTTTCACTAAAATGTAGTGCCCTCATGCACCTGAAAAGGTGTTTTCAAAACTGTCTTCAAAAGCATCCTGAACACCTTCACTTGCATTAAAATCATCAAAATTAGGAGAAAAAGTTTCACTATCGACAATTTTTGAGAAATTTAGATGGGATGTATCAGCAGTGGAAGTTACAGGCTGGTGAAACAAATTTATATCAGATTCAAATTGCTGAAAGTTATCAAAATCTTCAGAATTATTTGAACTAATTGAATTACTTCTGGAATGTAAAGATAAAGACTCAAAATTATTACAAAGTTTAACATTTACACAATGAGCTTCAGGCAAACATAAATTGGAAACACTTCCACAGGGTGGGCTATAAGAAGCTTCACTTTTACCTATTTTATCACAAGAATAAGAAAGATCTACACCATCATAACAGTTCAAGGAGTTAGAAGTTTTTAAAACATTGCTTTCAGTGTCACAAGATTTCTGTGAAGACGGAAAACATCCCGCTGCTTCAGAATCAGAAAGTACTTCAGTATATGAGCAATTATTTATAACAATTTCTTCACAGAAATTCTCTTTATTCTTAAATTTGTCTAATTTTTCACAGTGATTAGTCTGTAAGGCAGAATTTTGACTAGTTACTGGTTTATGCTGACTCAGATACACTTGCTCATTTTCCTCATGATTAGGGTTACTTTTGTCTCTTTTAGATAATTTATAATTGCAGGAGTTTTCACTTGAAGAACTGTTACTTTTACTGTTTTTGTTGTGTTGTGAGAAATTATGAGGCGAATTGCAAGAACTTGATTCGGATTCATCAAGTACTTGAAATTCCTTCAAATCAGTTTTGAGATTTATATCATTAATGCCATTGTCACCACTTTTGAAACATTTGAACTTTTCACCAGCAACAGGACTGTCAAACGAAGAGTCAAAAGGTATGTTTGTAGACGCAAAATTGCCAAAGTCATCATCATCGTCGTCATCATCAGGACAATCTTCAATAGGAGGGGGGCTTGAAGAAAGCATGGGGACAACATTTGAAGCCATTGAGATCAAAATTTAGAAGCAAATATTTCTGAAAGAAAACATTTTAAATCAATACTTTAATTTATAACAAAGTACAGTCAAACCTATTTATCTCAAACTTGCGCATCTTGAAAACTCTATGTGCACAGATCTATCTCAAACCCTATCCCCCCTCCCCCAAAAAAAAAAAAAACTGCTTTATTTTCAATTCTACGTTTAACAGGGAAGTATCAATCCATTAAATATTCCTATTAGGACTATTAGATATTGTTAAGAGACTTACAAAACTGAAAAAAAATCACCACCTCTGAATTTTAAATCAATCAAAAAAACCCTTGCACAAAAAAGGGTGGAGCCAAAAATGTCATCAACCAATTTAGCAAACAAACTGCTGGTTTCACACTGCCTCTACCAGCAGCTTAATCACAATATCTTTTTCCCCTTTTTATCAATCAATTACTCAATTTTAATTCCCTACCAAGACTATATTCACAAAAGGACAGATCAATAACCTGCCACAGGTGACTATGCAATGATATTAATTTTTTCTGAGATGACAATCAATTTAATGTTCCAGAAACAGGAAAAACAAACAGACTCCTCCCTGTCCATGTCCACTTTTTATCGGCTACAGAGCAGGCAAAGTGCGATGACTTGCACCAAAAAACAGAAAAGAACGTCACCATCACTTGATTAAGGGTTGGAAAAAAATCAGGTTTTCGGCTAAGCAAAAATTATATTCATTAACTTTCATGTGATCAATTTTCTCAGTTTTTTTTTCCACAAAATTTCCTGGTTCTGTTGTCAGTCTTATTAGTAGGGATGGACCGGATAGTGATTTTGCCGGATACCGGATATCCGGTGGCTCATCACAAGCCAGATACCGGATATCCTGAATTGCGCTGCCAGATATCCTGCGGATATCCGGCATTACAATTACATTGCATGTTCGCTTTTTTTAATGTAACGCAACTTCAAAACAATAAATCAAATTGTTTCTCGCATCATTTCTTTAAGAAATACATTAAAATTAATTTTTAAAGCCTCTATTTTATTATACAGGAGTAGCGCGTATTGGAGTAACGCTACATATGAAATGAAACACTAGCATATTGTGATTTCTTTCTAAATTAGGTATTTTTATCAAAAGAGACATCTTTAAAAGATAGAATTAAATATTTCTGTATGTAACCATAGTTTAAACTTTTAATTATTCTTAGTTTAAATTTTAAAGCTTTTCTGTTTCAATATCATTTCAATAAGTTTCTACGTAAATTATACAGCTATCAAATATTTCACCAATATTATATACACCAGTGGTTCTCAACGGGGGCGATTAATACTCTCACCGCCCCTGTGGGCGGTGAGAATATTTTGAGGGGTGGTGAACATATTTTGGGCAGCAGGGGGGCGTTGGAGAGATTTTGGGTGTTGGTGGGTATATTTCAAATGTGATTGCGAGGACATGTTTTATTAGAGAGCGGCATAAAATCCACATCTTTTTTCCAAGGGATAGCTTAGAAATTAATTTTCTGCTGATGTCTCCCGAACCCTGATCTTTCTCTTAACGTCTTGAAGGATGGCCTAAAATTTGTTAATAGAACTTGAGAATTTGAGAGCCTTCAAACTTCACACACTTTTTATGTCGTTAGAGCATCCCCCCTAACAATATCAAAGGTAGGTATAACAATCGCATTTTTCACTGTGCAATGTGAAAAAAAAGTTCCGGAAAAAACTCTCGAACCTTGACTTTTCCTTTTAATCAACAAAAATAATTTTAATTTTGCGTTTTTTAACCTACTTTCCCGTTAAAAATAAAAGAAAGACGAAAAAAGTATTAAAATTAGCATAATGCATCTAAAAAATATCACCAAGTCCAAGAAATATCGCCAAGTTAAAAAAATAAAAAGTTAAAATGAATATCGAAAAATTAAAAATTTGAAAGTAGGGTATTGAGATGGGGAATGTATGTCGGCTGGTCGGTCGGTCTGTCTGTCTGCCCCCCCCCCCCCCCCAATAACTTTTGAATGAATATTCCGATTTGGACAAACTTTTTTTTGTTGGAAAGATCTCGGCGAGTACAGCTCATTCCCATATTTGATTTTTTGATTTGAACAATTTTTGGTTCAAATTTGAACCGTTCAAATAACCTGTCCCGCGATGCTAACTTTTGAGTGAACAGTCCGATTTGAACAAACTTTTTTTTGTTCCAAAGATCTTATCAAGGATACTTCATTCCCGTATTTACATTTCCGATTTGAACAATTTTTCGTTCAACATTGAACCGCTCAAGCAAGCAGTCACCCCTAATAACTTTTGAGTGAACAGTCCGATTTAAATAAACTTTTTTTTTTTGTTCGAAGGATCTCAGCAAGGATACTTCATTACTGTATTTAAATTTTCAATTTGAACATTTTTTCTTTCAACATTGAACCGTTTAAGTAACCTTTCCCCACCTAATAACTTCTGTGTGAATCATCCGAATGGAATAAACTTTTTTTTAAAAACCGGGATGAACCGGATATCCGGTTCATCCCCTACTTATTAGACATTGTAGGTTGCTTTTAAATGCATATGGTGAATTATGTAAGTTTACGGGATTTTACACATCTTAAAACAAAAGAAAGATGTAAAATTACAATTGCAGAAAATTTTTGGAAAGAAAAGTTCAACAAACTCTTCCCAGTGTTTTAGCAAAGATCGCATTTTTCCCAAAATGCGAAAATATTACCTAAATTAAGGAAATAAAGTGAAGTATTTTCACTTTTTTGTTCCAATATAATTACAAAAAGCAATGCATGATCCGAGAGGGGAAACAAGTATGGCAATATTTAAATTTTACTATAAATCGATACCAGCTAGTATAAATGCTATTTTAGTCAACAATATATTGTCTTAATGGGCATTATATCGCCCCAATAAATGCAGTAAGCATTTTTCATTTTACTTGTATCTTTTCAATGTGAATTGCAAAAAAGAATTTCACTTTAAATTTTGAAAAATATTTAATTTTAGAATATGGCCTTGAGCAAGAATTGTTAAATATGCTACACAACTGAAAAAGTAAACTACCACTTTTTTAAAATTATTATTATTATTTTAAATATAGTAAATGTAATTAATTTTGCATGCTCCGTAAAAATAATGAAAATATGGGATTTAAAGTTTAAAGATATAACTTTGTAATAAATTTAAAATGATGATTTGTGTCGAAGTAAAGACTTATTTATGCTTAAAAAATAAATTATGTTATTTTAAACTAAACAAAACAGAAAGTTTAGTCACAGTTAGTTAGAAATATTTCAAGATATCTGTGCAAAAAGGTTTTAAAGATTCAGACTAATCAAATCAGTTCCATTATAATAACGATTTTAAGGTTTTAATAATTACACAAAAATCTGGCTAGCTATCACCTATGTAAGAAAAAGCTATGTAATAGATCACAATGGGGAAACATTTACACTTACAACTAACTGCCTTACAAATAATTCTATTACTTAAGTTATCGATAATTATTATCATGTCCTTAATTTTCTAAATTATATTTCAAGAATATCTACAAATAGTCATGAGCTAATGAATCTATTTGGATGAAAAATGAAAGTTTTAATTGAAAATCAGCCCATATAATAGTGTAGACACAATTCATTGATTTAGACAATTTATATAAAACTATAACGGCAAAAAAATATAATAAAAATATTAATTTTAAGTGAATTGATCGACAATTTAGCCAAAGAGCAAACGGGAAAATCTTGACATTTAACGCCCATGCTGGGCGAGGCAATCGCATACATATCGATAGATTTACAATATGCAAGAAATCAAATCAACTTTTCAGGCAGATTTTCTTTGGAGTAGTAATTGAACAATGCATTATTTAGCAAAACATACCATTAAACAAATAGATTACAATTATTTCGTTTCCAGCTTCAGATCAGACGAACAGTAAAAAACAAATAGGAAATTTTAAGAAAGATAGGTTGAATCATGTATTTCAATTATCTCTTCTATCAAACGTAAAATAACCATAAATGCTAAAACACGACCAATTCCGAAAGAAATGTCAATATTGACAACAAACCATACGTAACAAATATCCACACTTATTTCATCGCGATCATGTTATCATTCCGCAATGATTTAGCGGTTACAGTTAAGATCAGGTAAGTTTCCTTTTCTAAGAAGTAAAAACATAGAGGAGAAGTAAAAAGACTGGAAAAAAAAAGCAGTTTGAGGCAGGAATTCAAGTGAAACGCGGACGATCGCAACTCACCATTGCAATCGCAAATTCCCAAATTTGGATAGGTTGCAATCGCTATAAATGTTAATTGTACTGACGTCACTACGGGTGAAGCCAATAAGAGCTCACAAGCAGTCAGCGATCTCCTCTTATTCACCAAGTAGGCTGTGACGTTTTATCTAGCTCGTTTTTCATAGGCAAACGTCACGCTGAAGTCACGATGTTTTTTTTGTCAAGAAAGGTTCTAATGTAATTCACTTCCAGCAGCGATTGCAATATGCAATCGCCTGTTTCACAAAAGCAAATAAAAAAGCAAATGCTTAGTGCTAATTTTAAAAGTGCATCACCAATAGAAATGACTAAGGGCGGAATTCAAGTGAAACACCATTGCAATCGCTTCGAGGCAATCGCAAATTGCAATCGCTACTGGAAGGAAGTTGAATTACATTTGAATCGCATCTCGTATAGCGATTGCAACGTATCCAAATTTGGGAATTTGCGATTGCATTGGTGAGTTGCGATCGTCCGTGTTTCACTTGAATTCCTGCATTTGGCAGGAATTCAAGTGATACAGGCGATCGCAAATTGCAATCGCTTCTGGAAGTCGAATTACATTAGAACGTTTCTTGACAAAAACATCGTGACGTTTGCCTATAAAAAACGAGTTAGATAAAACGTCGCAGCCTGCTTGCCAAATAAGAGGAGATCGCTGACTGTTTGTGAGCTCTTATTGGCTCCACCACCATTGCAATCGCAAATTCCCAAATTTGTATATGTTGCAATCGCTATAAATGCTAATCGCTAGAATGCAACTTAATTTGGCACTGACGTCACTACGGGTGGAGCCAATAAGAGCTCACAAGCAGTCAGCGATCTCCTCTTATTCGTCAAGTAGGCTGTGACGTTTCATCTAGCTCGTTTTGCATAGGCAAACGTCACGCTGACGTCACGATGTTTTTGTCAAGAAACGTTCTAATGTAATTCGACTTACAGTAGCGATTGCAATTTGCGATCGCCTGTTTCACTTGAATTCCTGTAGGGTTTTCGTTCCTCGGAAATTATTTGTTAAGCTTTATTTTTTTGATTATGGGAGGGGGCGTGCCCCCCCCCCCCTCGGTCCACCCCTTATATACGCCCTTGTTCTCCCCTGGGAATTTTTTTAAAAAATATATACAAAATTCTGCATTACAAGGCCTTATATGGGTATTGAGACTGCAGAAATATGAGAAAGTAATCTAACAAAATCTTTTAACTGTCATGCCTTTTGCAAATTAAGATCAATTAAAATATTTTAAAAAATATGAACTGACAAATCCTTGACATTTATCTGCAGAGATAAAGAACAAGGGAAGAGAAAAAAATAAACACATCATCACTTGCTTACATCGGTTTTCACTTTTCAGCATAGTTGCTGTAGTTTATATTAGTAGTATTACAATTTTATTAGCATACATTCAGGGGTGCCCGGAATTGAAGTCATTGATGAGTTAACAAATTTCTACACAGTAGTAAAGTATTTCATTAGAAAATCTTGTCCTGGTATGCAGGTGACTGGGAATTTCAATCAGCCCATTCAGAAATTTTCCTCTTTGAATAGTTCAAAATTGGGAAGCCACTGCATGCATTACACCAGGGGTGGCCAACCCACGGCACGCGTGCCACGATGTGGCACGGCAGAGCAGTAGCAGTGGCACGCGAAGACTTTTTGAAAAAATTCCAAAATCGAGGGGAAAATGTCGATCTCAAAAATGTTGATAAAAACTAAAACCCTTACACTGATGAATATTATGATATTATGACGATTAAGTGTCAGGAGGCTGTCTTACAGATTGTCTTAACTACGATATTGCAAAGTACTTAGTGTTAGCTTCGGACATCCAACGAAAACTGTGACGCTACAGACAATGCTTTGTAAAGCATATTTGTGCTTGACACGAATGGAACTTTCGATGCTGCAGAATGGATTCTTGATCTGCAATAGTTTCAGCTACGGGTGATGAATTTTTTTTTAAAAAGTTAACTCTGCAAGTAAAATTAAGAAACCAGATGGACAAAATTCGGTATGGTTGCACAAATGAAGATCCTTAAATTGTTTTTGTTACATTACTTGAAAATAATTTGGGGAAAAAACTTCAAAAGTATCATCGAATTATTTATCACAAACTCCTTGCCGAAGAATGAAACTTTTTTTGTGCTGGTGACCCTGTTGAGTTTACTGTATTAACAAACTACGAAATAGAGATCTGAATGTTTTGTGAACTTTTTCCAGGAGAAAGATGAGAGCATGATGGTAAGGTTATCCTTCATTGAAATGTGCAATAGCTGTCCAAAGGAAAAATAGTCATAAGATTTTAGAATTTTACGGAGTGTGTTTTTTAAAATGTCTGCAAGGAAAGCAATGAGGATTTGCTACTTAGGAATGAAGAATAGCAAATGAATTTAGCTATGTCATCTCTTATTATCCGGCGTTTAAGTAATTTAAATTTAAGAAAGTACAAAAAAAAGTTTCCTAAATCAGTATAGGCCATCTACATTCTTTTATGATGAAACTTCAGTTTCCTTCTCTCAGGGCCGGACTGGCCCGCCGGGCAACCGGCCGCCGGGCCGGTGCGCCCCCAGTAGAAAAAATTAACTTTTTTTTTTTAAGGCAGAAAAAAAAACTTTTCATTTCTGGAAAAAAAAAATTTCCCTTGTTCCTGTGTCTGCAGTTTTTTTCTTTTTCTCAGTCTCCATTCCTGATGCTACGAATTTCTTCAGTACTCCAGTAAGGCTGGGGTCCCTGGGATTATCTTGCCGACGCCGACGTGAGATTCTTTTCAAGGCGCGTTTTCGTCCCCTTCATTGTCCCCACAGTCGCTTCTGCTTACACTAAAAGGTCATTTGAGGGTCAAAATCTCTTGTCCGCAAAGCCCTGTGAACAGGTGTCTTTCAGTCTCGACGAATATCCAGCCCCAGTGTTGCCTGAGGCATAAATCTCGAACATTACTTCCGGGAATTTTTGCTGTGATGATTTGGGGAGAGGAGGGCGGTAGATAAAGAAGATTCAACCACTGCTTTCGGTTGTTGTTTCAGAGTATATAATCGGTTATTGATTTCATTACCGTTTTTTGCAGTGATTTTAATTAAAGCCCCCCACCCTACCCGTTTTTAAGGATTTTTAAAAACACGAATCGAATTTTGAAAAAACTTAAGAGATTTTGACACATGGGGAAAAAAACTAAGCAAGTTAGTTTAGTCTAAAGCCAGGAACAAACGCCACAGACCAGTAATATAGCTAATTTTTCAGCGCCCTGTTGTGTGTTTATTACGCCCTTCTGACTGTTAACAGCGCCCTGCAGTCTTATTGTTGCTCTTGTTAGCATACTTCTTCTCATGAAATTCATGTTATTATGACAAATATGTTTTTTTTTTTTTTCTTCTTCTGAAAAACGCCCTCCTCTTTTTTTCCCTCCAGGTCATTAAGAAGATTGCTGTGTGCTAACAATTTCATGTAGGGTCGGTTTTTGCGACAGTGAATTTCGAAAAAATTTCAAAAGATATTTTGAAACAGACAAAAAACTGAGAATTCTTTCTGTCTAAAGTCAGGGACAAACACCTCGTACGAGTAATAGTTAATATTTTGTAGCGCCCCGTTGTGTCTTTACAGCGCCCTTCTGACTGCTTACAGCGCCCTGCAGCAAAATTGTAGCTTTTGTTAGAATACTTCTCGTGAAATTCATGTTATTGTGACAAATATGTCTTTTTTTTTTTTCTGGAAAACGAACTCCTTTTTTCCCCTCCAGGTCAATAAGAAGATTTTTTAAAAATTACTGCTGTATGCTAACAATTTCATTTAGGGTCCGTTTTTGCGACAGTGAATTTTGAAAAAACTTCAAAAGATCTTTTGAAACACAGACAAAAAACTAAGAATCCATTCTGTCTAAAGTCAGGGACAAACACCTCGTACAAGTAATAGTTAATACTTTGTAGAGCCCCTTGTGTATTTATTGCGCCCTTCTAACTGTTAACAGCGCCCTGCAGCCTTATTGTTGCTCTTGTTAGAATACAGCTTTCCT